>VRLP01004584.1:0-47017 GCA_009660295.1 Lophius piscatorius
TGTTTGTCTGTCTGTTTGTTTGTCTGTCTGTTTGTTTGTATGTCTGTTTGTTTGTCTGTCTGTTTGTTTGTCTGTCTGTTTGTTTGTATGTCTGTTTGTTTGTATGTCTGTTTGTTTGTATGTCTGTTTGTTTGTTTGTCTGTCTGTTTGTTTGTATGTCTGTTTGTTTGTATGTCTGTTTGTTTGTCTGTCTGTTTGTTTGTCTGTCTGTTTGTTTGTATGTCTGTTTGTTTGTCTGTCTGTTTGTTTGTCTGTCTGTTTGTTTGTCTGTCTGTTTGTTTGTATGTCTGTTTGTTTGTCTGTCTGTTTGTTTGTATGTCTGTTTGTTTGTATGTCTGTTTGTTTGTCTGTCTGTTTGTTTGTCTGTGAGCAGGATGTCGGAAAAACTACTGGACGGATTGGCATGGTGCCGTTACGTGTTTTGCTGCCTTTGATCCTTTGATGTTACTCTGGGGGTAGAGTTGGGGGCCCGGTTGGCCGAATATCCATCCATCTATTAATTTTTTTCCTCTTTTCCGGGGCCGGGTCGGGGTGGCAGCAGAATCAGAAGGGATTTCCAGAGATTCCCTCTTCCCAGCAACACTCTCCAGCTCCTCCTGGGGGATCCCGAGGCGTTCCCAGGCCAGATTAGATATACAGCGCCTCCAGTGAGTTCTGGGTCTACCCAGGCAGGTCCCAGTTGGACCCAGTTGGACCCAGTACGTAGGTTTTTAAAACCTACGTACTGGAGACATCCTAGTAAACCAACTCAACCGGCTCCTTTCGACCCAAAGGAGCAGCGGTTCCACTCCGGGCTCCTTCCGGATGTCCGCGCTCCTAACCTTATCTGTAAGGCTGAGCCCAGCCCCCCCATAAAAGAGGCTCATTTCAGCCGCTTGTATCTTTGACTACATTCTTTCTGTCACTACCAGGGCTCATGACCAAAAGTGAGTGGGCTGCACAGAGACACCGAAGTGGAAGGCGAAGGAGTATTTGAGGGATACTCAGAGAATTTGATGGAAATTGTCGGCAGATTTAGATGCTGGTAATAACTCAGACATTAATAGAGATTGTTTCTTAACCACCTGTTTTCTTTCATGTCTTGGTGGAGGAGGTGGAGGGTTGCGTCCACCGAGCGCTTTTACTGGTTTAATAGGTTTTTATCTCTTCATTATATACACCATCAGTCCCTCATCCCACCTCATCCCATTCCCCTACATACATCCATATTCCGTGTTTTCCCTCTCACCGTACATCCACACACAGAGACAGACAGCGGCGTTTATTTCACATGTTTACTGGAACTTCAATAGCAATACAAGACAACTGGAACACCGGGTCAGGGCAGGTCAGTATTTACAAGGGTCTTAGGGGAGTTGCAGAAAAGTTCTGAGGTTTTTCTATATGATTCCAGGCTCTTCAGTCAAGAGTTCTATCGCAATGAATTCCAACACCGACAGTTAGCGGCAGGTGTTTTTTTTTTTTTTTTTTTCCGGGTGCAGGGGCGTCGGTTTTAGATGTGAACATGGGGACCAGAGTTCAAAATCAGTCCGAAGGGAGGCGTGAAAGAGGTCCCTCAGCTGCTATTGATAAAATGCTTCACTGTGATACATTAATTATACAAGAATGATGTATATACAGGCGCGCACACACACACACACACACACACACACACACACACTCTCAAGCACGCACACAAGCATCAGCGCTTCCTCCTACAGGACGTCGCCTTGTCAAGCCACTATAAAGTCATGCACAAGTTCTTTGAAAGTTTTTTTGGCAACACACAAGTGCTTCTTTGACACACTGTTTGCTTGCTACAGGGAGAGAAAACACCCGGCTGATCGACTCAGCTCAACGCAATAGAAAGTCAGACGATGGGCAACATAAGCATTAGCACCGATGGGCTGGGAAGATACACCAGGATTTCAGGGGCGAGGAGAGGGAGAGGAAGAAGAGGGGGAGGAGGAAGCTTGGTGAATGGTCATAGAAAAGTAACAAAACGTGAGAAGGGGAAGGTCTCGTGGTGATCGGGAGATAGAAGCAGGGAGGAGCCATCGCCGTCGTCGTCCTCCGTTGACATCCTCGACAGCGGGATCATGGTCATCATCGTTTTCAAAGGTTTGGTCGTCGTCGTTCTCTGTTGCTGCCGCCATCTTCCTCCTGCCTGGTTTTCTATGCCCCGATCACCACCGCCCTAGTCACAGGCTGGTCACCCGCTGCATCTGTCCGTCCTCGCCCTCAGAGGTCGGCTCTGCTGTGTACACTGCCTCTCCGTTGGTCGCCAGCGGCGGTGGCTGGTAGAAGGTCTGCAGGTGATTGGGCCGGGGGCCCAGCGGGGGTCGCCCCAGGCTGTAGGGAAGTTCTAGGGCGGGCCGCTGGGGCTGACCAGTGGGACTGACCTCTTCTGGACCTTCGGGGCTGCTGTCAGGGTAGGAGAGGGTCGGCGGGGACGCGTGGGCGTAGAAGCGAGGAGGCGAGCTGCTTCGGCTGTACACTTGGGGGGAGTGGCGGGAGTAGAGGTTGTTCGGAGGCGAGTTGGTGTCCCGGGAAGAGAAGATGTTCGTCGGAGGAGAGCTTCGGGGGAAGATGCTGAGCGGCGGCGAGCGGGGGTCGCCCGGGTACAGCGGAGAGGGGTTTGAATCTCGAGCATAGAGAGGCGAGGAGTCGGGGTCGAGGTCAAGGTCGGGGGTCAAAGGCAAGGTAAAGCTGTCGGAGTCCTCTCTTTCGGCGTGGTAACGGAGGGACCCTCTTTGCCTGGCATCAAGACCGCCGTCTTTGCTTTCAAACAGGAAGGATTCCTCTCGGTCTAAATCCATCCCTCCCCTCCACACGTCCAGCACTCGATCCTTCTGTTTCTCGCTCTCCTGCTCCAGCCCCGCCCTCCAGCCCTCACTGTCCTTCAAAAACAAGGACTCGTCTTTCTCTCGCTCCATGCCGCCTCGCCATCCTTCCATCACAAAATCTTTCTTCTGCGTTATAAACGTCTCCTCCTGCTGCGTCTCCACTCCGCCCCGCCATACCTCCATCCTTCCTCCCCTCTTCTCCAGCAGATGAGACTCGTCCCTCCCCCTCTCCATTCCACCTCTCCATTCGTCCATTTCTCCTTCCCTCTTCTGGGAGGTTAAAGACTCGTCCCTCCCTCTCTCGGTGCCTCCTCCCCTCCATTCATCCATCATTCCATCTCTTTTTAAGATAAATGACTCCTCCTTCTCTCTGTGTTGGCCGCCTCCCCATATCTCCTCGCCGACCTCCCTCTGTTTCATCAGCAGAGGCTCCTCCAGAGCCTTGTACAAGGGCTCGGACTCTTGTGGGGGAGGTGGGGGTGGCGGTGGGAGGGGCCTGTCCCGGTAGCGCTCTCTTTCCCTGTCTCTGTCTGTCCCCACGCTGGACTCCACTGTGGTGCGGTGGCGCGACAGAGTACCGGGGGTCCGGCTGAGGGTGGAGTAGGGCCGGGCCTGAACATCAGGGGGGCGTAATTGTTGCCTGTCCTGGAGCCTGCGGTGACCCAGAGTGCCTTGCAACGACCTGTCCCCATCTTTGAGCGTCTCACGAGACTCAGAATCTCCAGAGATGCGTGAGTGTGACCAACCATCTTGCGGCAAGCAGGGCGCCGCGATGGGTTCTGGTCCGCGTGTCGATGAAAGCGCCTCGGCGTCTTGTGTTGGGTGCCTGATATGCGACCATCCTTCTTGCGCGTTGTGGCGCGTGTTCGGCCCCATGGTGACGGACCAGCCTTCTTGGGTCGGCTGGGCGTGTCGCGTCAGAGTGGCGGTGTGAGCGAGAGCTGCCCTGTCGTGATGGTGAGGCCTCGCCAGGCTCCCGTAGCGCTCAGGAGGCACCGGCATCGGAACCGACGGCCGGAGGTTGCTCTGCACCAGCTCTGAGATAATCATCTTTTCCAGCGCCGCCGCGTCAGAGAGGTTACGGCGGATCACGGAGCCGCCGCCCAGATCCGAGGCCCCGTGGGGGGTGAGCAGAGCTGGGGAGATGTCATCCCCTCCCATCCCGACTCCTCCCTCCCTCAGAAGGTCAGCGCTGCCCACCACTCCAGCTCGAGACCCAGGCGTGGTCCCCAGACCATGGAGGGTGAAGGTATTGGGGGTGTAGCCACCATTGAGACAAACGCTGTCCAGCCCACAGGACTCCGGACTTTGGGTCACGCCAGCCTCTGTTGGAATGAAGAGGAAGATAGAAATGAGCAAAGATAAGCAGAAGAAGAGATTCACACCCACGGACGAATGAATGAAGAAGCAGAGTTTGGCACTGAAGAAGATCCGGATATTAAAGGTTGTCGTGTGATGAAAAGTCGATGTAACGTCATATGGTGTATGGAAATGACCGCGTGCATAAAACATTGCATAAATGTTGTATGACTCAGAGCAGAACGGAAGGAAGTGAAGCTCGATGACTGGAGCGAGCAGCGATAAAAGAGAACTCATACTCTGCTTGGTTCTGAAGGTCCCCACTGGTCCACGTCAAGACAGAAAGACAGAGAGAGGAGCACGTCAACACATTCAAACATTTAAAGGAGAGATATTTCCCCTTCAAAACACCCAGGACAAAACAAATTGAAGTCACAACAATATATCACAAACACGTTTTGACATTTAATGCGACACATTTATGAACAGAAGCGCAAAATTGTAAAAAAAAAAAACAATAATGTAAAAACTGTCTGCAGCAGAAATTTTAGGCCAGTTACGGGAAGATTCTTGCAGAAGGGCCTGTGTTCCAAATCAGTCATGCGATTAATGTACGAATGCACATATTTATGCTATCTGAGTAATGTCTGCTGTCTGATGAGGACAGAGAGAAGTTCCTGGAAGCAAGACAAAGAACAAAGCACTATGTTCAAGCTTATTGAGAAACTGTTTTGCCGTCTGCGGGTTTCAATTTCATCATCAATTTTTGTATCCATCACGTCAAAAACGTTCAACAAACAATTAAATACCGTACGTGGTTTACGTAATACGTTTCTAAACACCATATAAATCATTAATACGCCGCTTAAACTCATTATATCTATAAGCTATAAGAGACCTGATGCTTGCCAAATAGTGAGCCCACTTATCTTTGCTGCAGACTTGATATTGCCAAATAGTGACCCACATTGAGAAATTGAGAACTACGTTATGAATTGTCGAATTTTATGAACTAATTATGAACCATTTATAAATCCTTTATAAAGGCAGTCTTATTGTAAAGTGGTACCGAATTATTATATGTTGTCATGTCATGTCATGTCATATTATGCTAAATGCTAAGCGTTGCTACTCTATATTACGTGATGATGTACTTTACCACAATAACTACACATCCACCAATTTGACAACTACACTGAACAGTTTTTAATTTATATTTGTTACATTAATACCTCATTTATCTTTATTTAATGTATGTCTATTTAATCATGTATACGTATGTTTATATGTCTTTATTGGGTTTTTTTCTTGTCACTTTACAAAAGTTCTTGCTCTACTATTCTATTTCTATTTTTCTACGTTATCGTGTTATCTTAAATAACCTTACGTTATTTATTCATTTCATTTATTAACCTTGTTTTTAGACCGGGAAAACCCACTGAGACCAGAGTCTGATTTTCGATGGAGCCCTGGTTACATACAATAATTTAGAATCTTGAGACAATTTAAAAACAATAAAATGAGGTGAAAGAGAAATAAAAAAAAATATAAATGATGGCCTGGTTTCAGCAATAATCGATGATCATAAAAACAATTAAAAACAGGGAAACGATGGAAAAGACGTAAAACATCCGCCACGAATAAAAGCATATTAATCAATAATTCCAGTAAAAGATAAGATAAGAGGAAGTGAGATAAAACTTTATTAGTCCCACAACGGGGACAAAGCAATATAATAATATAACAGAATAAAAATGCAAATATAAATATGAATATTAATCTATACCAGGGTATTACACCATAATATAAATATTACACTATACAGGAAATACTACACTATAGATATTATACTATACTGAAGGAATATATTATAGTACAGTATACAATATACTGGATAAAATGCAATATAATATGTTAAAATAATAAATAATAATGAAACTTTGAATCATCTTTGTTATCTCATTTCATCTTATCTTATCTGACAAATGTTTTTTTTTTTTAAAGCAGACAACTGAAATCTGCAGATATATCATCAAATATCAATGGTAGTAGTTCCATGTCGTAAGAGGAAATTGCACAACAATGACCAGAACTTCCTAAGAATTGAGTTAATCAAAATTCCATGGGGAACACATTTAATGCTGGATTGCATTTTTTTAATGTGTATTTTCTTTATACTACTAAATACTTTATGTCAGCTCTTTCCCCTTATAAGTAGACACAAGCATCAGGGACGTTTCAGGGACAGTTTTAATGCCGTACCTGTTGAGGTGAAGGGTTGACTGTATCCTTGGACCATCATGGTGTCATAGGGAGACGCTCCGGCGTGAGTCTGCAACACCGGATTAGTGAGGAAATGGTTCCCCAATGTGGCTGAGGATAGAACGCGGGATGAGGGGGAAAGAGATAAAAATAAAGCATTCTTTAATGACAGTTTTAGATGTAATAATAATAATAATAATAATAATACATTTAATTTATAATGCACTTTACATTTGGATCAAATCTCAAAGTGCTAAATGTGGAAAGAAACGGATTATTATTAGGTTATTTATTAGGTGGTAAACACTTTATAAGTCATTAGTTAACAATAATGAACAGCTTAAAACACAAAAAGTAAAACACAAAAGTTTTCAATTTTTCCAGGGGGATCACTATTTGGCAATAGAACGTTAACAGCGCAGATGAGTGGGGCTCACTATTTGGCAAGCATCAGGTCTCTGATAGCTTTTATCTATAATGAATTACAGCAGCTTATTAATGATTTGTAACGTGTTTAGTACTTAATTAGTACACTACATACGAGCCATTTATAAATCCTTCACTCTTTAATGCCCTCAAGAAAAAAGAAATGGTGTTTTACATTTCATTTGTTAAATGAATATCTTGTTTACTCTGTATTTAATATAAAATGCAAATTATTTTGTTCCATTTAGTATTTTAGTAATGGAAAATACTAAATTAAAACTGGATGAGCTCATCATTACTATCTTCATTATTATGTGAAATCTTTATAATGAATGAAACATTTGGGTTTAGCATGTTTTCGGAAAACTTTTTTACCCTCATTAGATATTTTTTTTTTGCATCAAGTTACATAATTTTCTTAAGCTAGTCCTCACATGCTTTAATATGCTAAAATGTTCTTCTTATAGAATAGGACTTTATTAAAAGGCATGATGAATGCCTCCTCCTCCTCCTCAGTGGCCCCCTTTTACTTGTGGTGTCCCCCCCAGGGCCCGGTCCTTGGCCCCTTACTGTTTAGCATACACATGCTGCCACTGGGTCGTATTGTAAACAGGTTGACATTAGAAAGAAGGCTAATATTTACCTCGGTTGAGAGTCGGGGTGTTGTTGACGTCTGCAGCTATGAAAGACGACTCAGTCTGTCGGCGAACCGTGTCGTTCCACATCCTCCTGATGCGACTCTGGAGCAGGAGAGTTTAAAAAAAAAAGAGGGGTCAGACCTGGACCCAAGAAGGTCAGACCTGGCTCCGTAACAGACAGGTACGTGCTTCTTCATGTACCTGTCTGTTAGCTGTGGTCCTCCGGCTCTGGCTGCTGGTGTAGCGGCTGTTGGAGCGCAGGGCGGCGCCCTTCACCGAGTCCGGAGAACTCGACGAGGAAGTGACGCAGCACTGCGAGAGACGCAGGCATCTGCCGTAGTCCTTCTGACCCTGCAACGCAAAGATTCAACATTCAGTCAGGAATGGCCTTCTTTTACACACACACACACACTCACACACACACACACACACACACACACACACACACACACACACACACACACACACGCGTTCCTGCAGGGGGCGCAACGCCGCGAGCGCAAGGACAGACCTTCCTGGCGAGGCTGCAGTGCAGTATGGTGATGAGGAGGGCCTGGGCCGTGTTGAGGGAGGAGAAAAGGTAAGCCAGGAGGAGAGACGGCGAGGAGAGGAACATCAGGCCCGAGGACCAGGTGACGCTCTGCAGGAAGAGCAGCGTCAGGGAGCCCACGGCCCACGCCCTGGAAACATCAGAGGAGGCGTGTCCACAACATTTTCTGCTTTCATTCTGGCACACAGCATAAATCATGTGGGGGGATTTGAGTTCTGATTAAAAGGTTCAGATATTGGCGTCTCATTATGGCGGAGAGGGGGCCACCATCTGCACCACCTTCACCACCCTAAAGCTCCAAGGAGTTCAAAACACATTTTATGTCTAAGAGCGTTCCCGGGATTTTAGATGAACGTCCAACGAATGCCATGACGACACCGACCGCACATACGTCCGTTTTCTCGTGTTAGACACATGATCTCTGTCTCAGACACAGACGCCATTATTTTAAATCAAAAAACATATAAAAGTTTACAAGGCGTGTTTTTTCTTAAATACACCCCTGAAAAACCAACAAATGCATCAGCGGGACTCATCCTCCACGTCTCTGGTGAGTCTGGAGTATTCAAGCATATATGTATGTGTATATACATGTTAAATACACATATATGTATATGTATATATCCATATATACACATATATACATATAAATATGTATAAACATGTTAAATACACATATATGGATATGTATATATCCATATATACACATATATACATATAAATATGTATATATGCATATACATATTATATATGTATATATACACATGCATATATATGTGTGTGTATATATATCCATATATACACATATATACATATTATATATGTATATATACACATGCATATATATGTGTGTGTATATATATCCATATATACACATATATACATATAAATATGTATATATATATATATGTGCATAGATATGTGTGTGTGTGTATACTTATGTGTATATACATATATATGTGTATATATATATCCATATATATATCCATATATATATATACATACATAGTATGTATGTATATATATATACATACTATGGATTAGACAATCAACCTCGTAGAATTTTGTTTTTCAATAGACACAATATAGAATAAAATCTAAAATAAAGTTTTTATTATATTCATAATTTTAAAGGTGATAAAAATCTAGTATGTGCAATTAATATAGATAGATAGATATAGATAGATAGATAGATATAGATAGATAGATAGATATAGAGATAGATAGATAGATAGATAGATAGATAGATAGATAGATAGATAGATAGATAGATAGATAGATAGATAGATAGATAGATAGAGATAGAGATAGAGATAGAGATAGAGATAGAGATAGATAGATAGATAGATATATAGATAGATAGATATGTACAGGCAGAGAATATTGAAGACTTGATCCCCGACCACAAAATGATATTTAAAAAAACAAACAAAAAAAAACACAGATTACAAATCAACCTTCAACAGGAAGTTTTAGCATTTTTAAATGAACGTTCAATCAATCCAAATTCTTTTAAGCTGATATAATCAGCCATCCTCTCTTTTTTACTCTGCTGGACTGGGGGCAGTGTACGTACCTCAGATTGTCGTGGCGACTGGAGTCTGGCTTCAGGGCGGCAGTGCCGTGCATCTTATGTAAGGTCATCACCAAGACCACCAGGTTCAACTGAGGGGGAGAGGAGCGGCGTTTAATACCTATTCATCAACATGATCACGTTATTACATGTTAGCACGCAGGATGTGCATTCTACACGCAATGTCAGCTGGGATAGGCTCCAGCCCCCAGCAGGTCCGGATAATGAATGGATGAATGAATGAATGATATCTGAGATCAACAACTCTCACCGTTATGATGACGGCAACGGGTCCCAGGAAACTCCAGATGAAGTAACTGTCTGTCCGCAGCCAGCATCTACACACACACGCACACACACACACACACACACACACATACACAAGCATACAGATACACACAGAAAGAAATTACAGCATAATAAGACCCTCCAAAATAAGAGTCTGTGTGAGCTGAAACAACAATCAACAGAATTAGGCAAAGTAACTGTCCACACTCAACACACACACACTCACACACTCTCACACACACACACACACTCACACATACTCACACACATACACACAAACACACTCACACACACACGCTCACACTCACACACAAACATACACACAAACACACACAAACACACTCACACACACACACACAAACACACGCACACACAAACACACACTCACACATACACACAAAAACACACAAACACACACACACACTCACACACACACAAACACACGCACACACACACTCACACATACACAAAAACACACACACACACACACATACACTCACACTCACACACAAACATACACACAAACACACACAAACACACTCACACACACGCTCAACACACACACACACACACACGCACACACACGCACACACACACCAGCCCACTCACGCAGTGCTGGAGCTGTAGCCTCTGAAGTCTATGGCTGCAGACACGGCCACCACCAGCCCTGGTATGGGGTATCCACACAGGTAGAAGTACTTCCTCCTGGAGCTGCGCCCCTCAAACACCTCCCGCTGCAGCAGGTAGAGTTCCACCCCCTCCAGAAACAACCAGCAGAACACTGACAGCAGCGTGAAGTGCAGCAGGCCAGCAATGATGGAGCACACAACCTAGAAATGTGGATAAAGAAGAAAGAATATTTCAGGAGATGCTTTAAAAAGGGGATTAAAACCATGCATGAGTTTTTTCCTGGTCTTCATCACGGATGTGGAACAACCTACAAAACTAACTGAAAAGTGGATTCACTCATATTTATTTTTTATTTTGAGCTTTTCTTGCATATCCTTCTAGTAGCGTCTCGTTTTTTGTCCTTTTTTTTGTATTTTTTTTTATTGTGTATGTGTAATCTTGTAAAATATAATATTATTTATATGTATAATTATGCATACAATTTAACTGTTTTACTGTGTTTTTTTTGTATTACTTGTTGGATTTGTTGCATTTTTAAATGTGTGATTGGCTGCTGTTGTAAAAGAGATTTTTTTTTATGTCAATGACATTTCCTGGTTAAATAAAGATTCAAAATAAAAAAATTAAATAAAAAAAAAACAACTTCATCAATTCTCCTTATTTGTCTGATGTGAAAGCACTTACCAAGTACTGAGTCTTGTGGGCACCAACGAGGAAGAGCAGCTCAGTCACCAGTAAGTTGGCCCACAGGTTACAGTGGATGGTGCTGTGGTCTGTGTGCCACAGCGCCCCCTGGCAGCACAGGGTGGTAAGGCAGGTGGCTAAACACACCAGGGCTACAGAGATGCCGACCCAGGAGACCACGTAGACGAGGAGCTCCTCCACGCCGGCGCCGAACTGACGAAGAGAGGCAGGTAGTGAAGAGAGAGCAGAGGGATGAGAAAAAAAACATTTTCATCTAATCATAAAGAGGGAATATTGTGAGCAAAGGGAATATTTGGAACATTTGCTGGTGCAGCAGTGATTGTGTGTCTCTGCCCCCGGTTGCATAACACTGTTTTTTTTTTTCTTTTTTACGTAACATCCATTCGGATGGATAAAATCACACCTAACAAAGAGAACATCTCACACAGATGCACTTAATTACGTCTCACGGCGGGACGAACCACCTGGCAGCATTCATCGCTCTCCCTCTCACGGCTGGAACCATCAGCTGTCGTCCCCCACTCCGTTTGATTCTTACCCAACATTTTCAAAAACAGTGCCGTATCAAAAAAAGTGCCTGCAGAGCAATTATATCCCTCCGGCGAAACAAAATATTCTAATTTCTACGATAACTGGCTCGCCGCTATGCAGCACAAAAACCGCAGAATACTACAAATCCCAGAATGCACTGCAGGCCCTCCCACAGCTCCTCTGTTTTCAGAGGCGTCTAAATTCATCCGTTCACTAAGAAACTTTAGGTGAAGAGATGCTCCGGAGTCAGGGAGGGGATATGTATGAGTTAAAAAGAAATTTAGAACGCTAAACAATAAACATATTACTAAATAGAACGCACGCTTTGATGAACTGCCGAGGTGCGTTCAAGTCCTCCTGCGTTTCAGCGTGTGTCGGTGCGGTTGCGTTAAAAACAAGAAAAAACACGAAGTTGCTTGAATTAAATGTGGATTACACCCGACTGTTTCCTGAGGAGCAGCCGCTCCTGACTGCAGGTAGAGAAACGATGAGCAACAGTCTACTTTTACCGTTTTATTATTGCAGAAGAAAGAAACCGCTGAATCAGCTCAGCTCATTTACCAAAAGGTCCTTTAAAGTTCATTTTTGCGGATACTGTTGATTAAAAACCGAGAGACTTTAAATGCGACTTGAAAAATATTACTGTCATTGGAAATGATTCTGTGAAACTCTGCTGATAGAGAGTGAGAACTTAATTCTGCCCCCCCCTCTGCATTTGAGGCAGAATTCTGTTGTTATAATGATGCTTTTCAACCTCTTAAATCTTAATCTCACATTATGCACAAATGAAAAGTGGGTTAAGCGCCGCCAGTTTTTTTTTTCTTTTAAATGCGTCATACTTACAGCAGGTTGCTGGTACGTCATGAGGACAGCGTAGCTGGACAGATGGTTGCAGGCGCAGGTGGTGTGGGTGTTGTTGGTGACCACCAGGCGGCAGCCCTGAGTGGACCACCTGCCACTCCCAGAAAACCCTGACGCGTTCCAGAAAGAGCAGTTGGGGCCAAAATGGTTTTCCAGCTGTGGAGAAAAAGAAAACACACCGAAACACATTAGTTCCTATAAAATATAAACTCAGCGCCCCGATTCTGAACAAAAGAAAGTTTTCTCATTGCAAGTAGTAAGATTTTCAGAAGAACCTGCAGGTGTCTGAGAGTGAAGATAACCGGTTCAGACAGGTAGACTCTGTTGGAACCGTGGTGCACCGAGGCGGAGATGACGTGTGAGTTGACCACCAGGCTCCTGCGCCTGGCTTCGGACCCCTGACCCAAACCCAGACTGAGCCGCAGACTGGAGTTCTGGGTGGTCAGGAAGGAGCCAAGGTTCTTGTAGAGAGTGAGGACCAGCTTCACCTGACCTACAGAGGAAGTGAAGAGAAGCAAAAAAAAAAAACCCCCCCCACAGTTTTGTTGGTCCAGTTTTCTTCGGCCTCATTCATCACATTTAAGACGAGACACTTTATATTTTCTTGTTTTGGGTTATGGTCCACAAAACAAGTCAATCTGCTACGAAGAGGCCCACCGGTTCTTGCCAGATTTTTAAGTGCTCTTACTTTGAAGTCGGACATTGTGGATGTATTCTGACATGAATGCATGCGTCCTCCTCGCGGTGCGTTTCTGAAACCAATCGTCTGATTTTGACGTGATAATAAAACTTCGTACGCCTGGTTCAGTCCGTTTTATGTTAAATGTAGGCTTTGTTCTTTGTCTGGCTCTGCACTGTCGCTAGCTTAAGCCGCTCTGCTAACGTCAGCTTTTTGAAACTTGCCATGTTCATCGGGGTGATCAGATTTCGAAGCGTTCATTTTCGGGGTTGTGCCCCCACAACTTACTTGTGTTACAAATTGCGAGCTTTGTGTTTACTGGTGCTTTCCGCTTTGCTAGCTAGATGTTTGTCTTGCGTGTACGGCGCCGACTGGGCGCCAATCTGGCGTTCACATTAAACTGGGCCTCCCGGCGGCTCTAATGACGCACAATAGAAAATGTGTAGAAGTTCTGAGGTGGGCCACGGACCGTTGTTGCTGTACTGCTTTAAAGCGGTGGCCGACATCCGCAAGATGCTGTCGCTGTCGTAGGTGTGAGGGAACGTCAGGTCCTGGATGTCTGCCTCCGTGTTCAGCACATACACCTCCAGATCTGTGCACACACAGGGACACCGGGACAGAAAAGTTTGATGAGCGTGTTCGTTCTCCACGGAGGCGCCGAACAAACCCGCTAAGAAAGATGCGGACTACGTACCGACATTGGGCCGTCTGTCACTGAAACGGCCTTCGTACAGATTGTTAGCCAGCAGGAAGGCTCCTTTTTCTACGGCGTCTAACAGCAGCGATGCCGAGCGGGACTGGTCCACGCTGCTCATGTCCGCCCAGGACACAAGAACCTCAGGGCCCAGGAGGTTATCGACTGTCTTCACCACCGCCTGACGAGGAGAAGAAACACAAGAGTGTTCAATTTCTTTTCGCCCCGCGTGACAATCCATAAACCTGTCTGTCTGCTTCTCTGTCTTACCTCAACGTAAGCTCGGCATGTGCGCTCCCTCTTCTGCAGCTGGAAACAAGACACACATCTATAGCTGGGAATGGTCACCATTACGTTTATGAGCGCTGACGGACGCCTGCACCTCTCCTGGGTTTACCTTGTTGTAATTGCGAGCGGCGGATTCTTTGTTGGCTGGTCTCAAGGCCTGGAGCTGGGCGTCCAGGATGTCCAGCAGCTGTTCGATGAGCCTGACGGACATGCTGACGTCACCGGCGTAGATCCGCCCCCGCGTCAGGTTGACCAACTCCCCGGCAATGTTGGCCGCGTTCTCTCCGCTCTTGATCTGGAGCGAGGCGGGGGGGTTTATAATGTCAAAATATTTTGACATTCAAAAAAAAAAGAAGCACTTCCACATCGTTAGCTTCAGGGCATTTCTTCAGTGTGTGTGTGTGTGTGTGTGTGTTTACATGTGTGTGTGGTCGTGTGTATGTGTGTTTCTGTTTTTGTGTGGTTGTATGTGTGCATTTATGTATGTGTGTGTGTGTGTATACGTGTGTATGTGGTTGTATGTCTGCATTAATGTATGTTCGTATGTGTGTGTATGTGCATTTATCTATGTGTGTTTGTGTGTGTGGTTGTATGTGCGTTTATATATATGTGTGTGTGTTTGTGTGTGTGGTTGTATGTGTGTATTTATGTTGTGTGTTTGTGTCTGTGTACGTTCGTGTGTGGGTGTTAGTGTACGTGCGTGTGTGTGTGTTAGTGTACGTGCGTGTGTGTGTGTGTGCTACTGACTAACCTTCTGGGCAATCTGGCTAACCCAGGGAGAAGTGCAGTTGGAAAGGTCGGGCCCTCTGGAGCTCCATCCCACTGGAGCCTGGTTGCACTGATAGGAGGCAATACCTGCAGACAGGGACAAAACCAAACCACCATCAGCAAAGACTAACGACCCAATGTTCTGTTGGAAGGAACCGTGGCTTCATCGTGATGATTGTGACCATGGTTACGACGAGACTCGTCAATTTTAATCGGATGGGAGTCTTGTCGATCGATCACTGATGAATTGAATTAAAGTTTTGTTTTCGTGTTTAATCAAAAACTAGCCTGCGCTCACAGAGTCCAGAACTCTGCCATCATCCAGTTCCCCATAATGTCAAGATAAAAAAGTCGTTTGGAGTCGTGACGTCTCCCTGTGGCTACTGCTGCAGTTGATCCTTTGATTCCTTTGATCTTTCGTTGGGGTGGAGCTGAGTGCTCAGTGGGCTGAGCAGAGACGCTGAAGTGGAAGGCGCAGAAGACGACAAAAGGTACAGAGTATTTGAGAGATACTCAGAGAGTTTGTTGGAGTTGTCAGCGGATTTAGAGGCTGGTAATAACTCAGACATTAATGGAGAAATCTGCGTACATTTATAAAGGTTTTTGCTCCGAGCGCTTTTTTTCTACTTATTCATTTGATTTGATCATCTTTTTAGAAAATTTCACTGATGGTGGTCTTTTCTTTGTGGCGCTATCGCTGGGTAAATTTTAGAAGCTACCTCAAATTTAAGATCTAACTGAATCGGCATAATTTCCGCTTCAATTTCATCGTAGTTGCAACTCTGCAGCATTTTTATTCCTCATCAGAGTAGCTTATTTTCCATGAACCTTAAAATGTAAAACAATCCTGAACATGACATCCAGAATAGTAATTGGATCCACATCAGAACTTTGTTTTTTGGTAAAGGGGGGATTTCATTGTACCATGTTTGTCCATTTGTACACTCTAAGCATTACCCATGAATGTAGAAGCTGCTAAGTGCTACTATTCCGCCACGATGATTTCAAACAATTACTGGAACTAGATGATGCCACTAAAATCTAATGCAGGGGTCACCGACTGGCAGCCTGGAGGCCAAATCAGAACCGTGAAAGGCTTCAATCAGCAGCGCAAAGCCTCTGGAGATAATGGAAGAAAAGAAGGGCCTAAAGTTATCTTTAGTTTAGTGTTACGGTTAAGTCAGTTGACTTTCATCCAGACCAGAGGTCTGTGTGGTTTTTTCTTTTTTGAAATTCTTTAAAAGCATAATTTTTTATTATTATGATTATTATTATAATAATAATAATTTTTTTATTATAATCATTATCATAATTTTTAAATTTATTTTATCATTATTATTATTATCATTATTATTATCATAATTATCATTTTTTAATTTATTTTTTATTATTATAATTATTATCATTATTATTTTTTTTATTTATTTATTATTATTATAATCATTATCATAATCTTTTTATTTATTTTATCATCATTATTCATTTTTTTTAAATATATTTTTTCATTATTATTATTATTATTATAATTATTATCATCATTATTATAATTTTTAAATTTTTTTTTATTTTATCGTTATTATAATTATTTTTTAATTCATTTTTTATTTATTATGATTATTATTTTTATTATTATTACCATCATTATTATAATTTTAAATTTTTTTAATATTATCATTATTAAAATTATTTTTTAATTCATTTTTTATTATTGATAATTATTATTATTATTGATTATTTTTAGCGTTTTCAGGGCTGCACGTGATCTCAGATAAGATTACTCTTGGACATGATTAGGGTGAGGCAAAACGTCCCACAGGCTTAACGACATAATCAGCACAACAGCCTTTTTTTTCTCCGTCCTCATTTCAAGTCAAGTTGAACGAGAGGACACCAAAATCCATTTTGAAGAAATAAGGTATACCCCCACTCATCCACACCGTGAACGGGGGGGCGACGGCGGCTGAGGAGGTCGAATGGTGGTTATTCATCTGAATTATCCTTGAGGAAGATGCTGAACCTCAAGTTGCTCCCGGCGGCTGGCGGGCGAATGGCGGTGTGAATGGTCAGCGCTCCTGATGAGCAGGCGGCGCCTTCCTTTGAATGGCGGCCTCTTATCGTCGCTGTATTGTGATGTTGTGAGTGGGTGAATGCTGACTCAGCATTAAGCGCTTTGAGTGGTTCGAACAGTCTATGAAAGCGCTAAATAAGAACAGTCCATAAATGCGCAGAACATGCCACACTTACCCAGAGACCCTTTGGGGCAGGGCCTCTCCACTGTCTCCCCTTTCAGGGTGGGAGGCCATTGCACCCCTCGTGCCACACGGCCCTCGCATCCGCCCACTTGTCCAGGCCCCCCAGGAGCTAATGGGACCCGCAGAGGTGGCCGTAGTGTCAGCGGGACCATAGCCGTGATCGGCCGCTGATCGAAGGGTCCTCGATTGATGACGCCAATCGGGTGAGAAGCCGACGGACGCACTGGGCTCAGCGCCACAGTGGCCGTGTAGGAGCGGACCGTGGTCATCAGAGAGGAGAGGGGACCTGGGGCGATGGAGACGATGTCAGCTCTATCAGCTCATCGCACTTTTCACGATTCATACACAAGAGCAGCCGCTCTACAAACCTTTGGTGGGCGGCGGCGGCGTGAACTGCAGCGGGTATCTCAGCACGTAGTAGTTGTTCCACACGTACAGCTGGTTATCTCTGGGGTTGTAGTCGATGGAGGAGATGTACTGGTATGGGTTAGGGAATGGGATTTGGACCGGCAGCTCCTGTCCACGGCTGGTGTCGTAGGCGTAAACCACCATGTCGCTGCCGACCCGGCCCTCCGCTTGCCCCTCGTCATCCTGGAACACGGAGCGCACGGCGTAGAGCACGCCGCACGCCATGAAGGCGTTGCTCGCCCCGCGCTTGTCAAAGCCGGTGGCCCATGTACCCTCGAAGCGCAGGGTGTATGGATTCACCTGAGGGGGGAGAAGACACGGAGAGAAGAGAAGACTCGCTCGTTACACCCGTCTCCTTCCTCGCGCCTGTCTGCTCATCAATCTATTCGCAATCCTCCCGCCGCACCTGGCTGACAACAATGCGTCCGTTATTGGCTTCGGTCGAGTAGATAACCCAAAGGCCGTTCTCATCGACCGCCAGATCGATGTCTGACTTCCCTCCCCAGCGGTACGGCGAGGTGTCATGGTAGTTGGCATTGACCACCACTGCCTCGCCGCTCTTGATGCGCGTCCGCAGGTCGTACTTGACCAGGTTGCGCGTTCGCTCCTTGTTGTAGAACACGGCGCCGTCATACACCACGAAGCCTGTGCCGTCCACACGACTAGGCAACCTAGAGGAGAGATGGAGGGTTTTACAAATTTACACTATTCACGTGAAAAAGCAACATCAATTATATACATATATATATATATATATATATATATATATATATATATATATATATATATATATATATATATATATATATATATATATTTATATATTTATATATATTATTGGAAAAAAATTATTCCAATTGTTTTCATTGGGAAAAAAAAAAAAATATATATATATATATATATATATTTATTTACATACATACATATTGGGGGGGGGGAAAAAAAAAAATATATCTATAAATTTGGATGAACTGGTTGATTACGTTAGAATAAATGGAGGGTTTCCTGTTGTAAACGTCCTGTTGACGTATCATGAAAAATTAGGACACTTAAATCTCTTAATCCAAACCTGGATTAAGAGAAAAAAATAAATCTTGGATGGGAGAACTAAGAAAAAGCTTCAATGTCGATATAAAACAGCTGTTGGACGCGTCACATGGTCGCTCAAGCTGGGAAAAAATAAACGAACTGAGCAATAATTCATCCGCCGTTTCACACCGGCGCCACTTACTTATAGGTGGTGGTGACTCGGTTCTGGCGGTAGTCGTCCCAGGAGGCGTACTCGTACAGCACCTCCGTCCTGTAAGGTGTCCACGGCATGACGTACAGCCTGTCGCCGGCCTGCAGAGGGTCCTTACACCACGCCCCTGACTGATGCTCCGCCTCCAGGAGCGAGGAGGCCGGCTGGATGCTGAGCAGGGAGCCGGGACACACGAAAACTGGAAGATGGGAGTCAGGAGGAGGGCGGACGGAGAAAAAAAAGAAAAGAAAAAAGAACGAAAAAAGAAAAAGCAGGGAAGGGAAATGAGGTAGAGGAAAGCGTGGAGAGGTAGCGGAGGCAGGCGTGGAGAGAAAAATGGATTTATGCGTGAACGATGGATTGAATTAGATGCATTAGATGCAGCAAGAAGA
This sequence comes from Lophius piscatorius, assembly GCA_009660295.1. Taxonomy (NCBI): domain Eukaryota; kingdom Metazoa; phylum Chordata; class Actinopteri; order Lophiiformes; family Lophiidae; genus Lophius; species Lophius piscatorius. The sequence goes on from VRLP01004584.1 coordinate 19,310, forward strand.
AAAATGGAGGAAGAGAAAAAAGAGAGATGGATTTAAAACACCTGTGCCGATCTCGAGAGGCAAGCAACAGAGGAGTTGTAAACGTGTTGAAAATCACACACTGTTAGTGTGTGTGTGTGTGTGTGTGTGAGTGTGTGTGTGAGAGTGTGTGTGTGTGTGTGTGGTGAGTAATACAACTGGGCACTGCAATGAAAGGTATGTGCGAGTGTTTATGTGTGTGTGTGTGAGTGTGTTTGTGCAGGGAGGAGGGGAGGAGGGGGGGAGGGGGGAGGTGGGGGGGGTTAGTGCTAAAAGAGTGAAAAAGAGTGTGAGGTAGAATCAGGGACGCAGAAGGCGGGGCTAAATGTTGCCTTGAAGTGAATGAGAGGGCAGGTTAGTTTACGTCGGACACAACGATCGCTCCACCTAGGTGTCGTAACCGTATGGACACATATGTTCACCCTCTGTCTCACACTGCATGCAGAAAAGGCATGCACACGCACACACTCACACACACATAAGCAGTGCTTGGTAAGCACACATCCTGACGGATAGATAAACACACACATTTGGTCTTATTTCTCCAATGAAGATAAATAAGGGGCTCTTCCTATAGGGGGAAGAAAAAGGGAAAATAAGCATGAGGAGGATGTTCAGACAAGAAAGCAAGGATGGTTGGAAAGAAAGAGAGAGAGAAGGAAGGAAGGAAGGAAGGAAGGAAGGAAGGACGGAGACAGACAGAAAGGTGGGGGCGCTTGTGCGTAAAAAGTGACTGGAGCAGAGCGAGCAGAGATTATGTGGATGTTGGTGTGTGTTTGCACAGAGAAACAGAAAGATCGACCAGGAGCATGAGAGGAAGAAGAAGGGGAGGACACTGGGGAGAGAAAGAAAGAGAGAAAGGAGCGAGAGAGAGAGAGACGAGGTGCGGAACCTGGATAGAACCGGATTAAGGGGCGGGTTTCTATACAACAAGAATGATTCAATGGTGGGGGAAATAATAATAATAATAATCGATTCGGAAATGAAAAAAGGAGGGCAACATCCAGCATGACTACGAAACAACATCCTAGGGTAGGAGGAAGAGAGAGATGGCAGGAGAGAGGAAAAAAGGAGAGAGAGGAGGTGGTTTTGGGGGGTAAGGAGAGATCAAGATGCTACAATGTATTGTCTTTACCTTTTTGGTCCACTTCTACTCAAGCATAGGAAAAAAAGGAGGAGAGAAAGAAAGAGAAATCAGAGGGTGAAAGAGGGGGAGAAAAAGAGAATCAAGCAAGAAAGGATGCAAGAAAGAAAGCAAGAAAAGAAAACAAGAAAGAAAGAAAGCAAGAAAGAAAGATTTTCAACCTTTCGGCCTCCTTTTTAAAAAAACAAAACAAACATGTCTAACAGATAATATTTATAGCATTGTGTGAGACAGAGACATAAGAAAGAAAGAGAGAAAGAAAGAAACGAAAGAAAGAAAGAGAGAAAGAAAAAAACAAAAGAAAGAGAGAATGAAAGAAACGAAAGAAAGAAAGAGAGAAAGAAAAAAACGAAAGAAAGAGAGAATGAAAGAAAGAAAGAAAGAAACAAAAGAGAGAAAGAGAGAAAGAAAAAAACGAAAGAAAGAGAGAAACGAAAGAAACGAAAGAAAGAAAGAGAGAAAGAAAAAAACGAAAGAAAGAGAGAAACGAAAGAAACGAAAGAAAGAAAGAAAGAAACGAAAGAGAGAAAGAGAGAAAGAAAGAAGGAAAGACAGAAAGAAAGAAAGAGAGAAAGAAAGAAAGAAAGACAGAAAGAAAGAAAGAAAGAAAGAGAGAAAGAAAGAAACGAAAGAAAAGAGAGAAAGAAAGAGAGAAAGAAGGACAGACAGAAAGAAGAAAAGAAAGAAAGAATGAAAGAAAGAGAGAAAGAAAGAAAGAAAGAGAGAAAGAACAAAAGAAAAAAAGATAAGAAGAAAAGAAAGAAAGTAAGAAACGACAGAGAGAAAGAAAGAAAGAAAGAAAGAAAGAATGAAAGAAAGAATGAAAGAAAGAAAGAACAAAAGATGAGAAGGAAAGAAAGAAAGAAAGAAAAGAAGAAAGAAAGAAAGAAAGAAAAGAAACAGAGAAAGATGGAAAGAAAGAATAGCAAAGGCAGAATCTTAGGGGTGTGCGATATGTTTCGTCACTGAGGATGTCTAACTGACCGCTTTAACGACATCGTGGAAGAAAACAAGCAAAACTGGCAAATTAGTGTCTGACGTCACAGAAGCCCCGCCCACTGGATACACCGCCACTATACTGTCGATGGATGTGAGTAAACCGACACCAGAGTTCAAAATGTACCTGAAAATCTAAAAAAGGGTAAATGTCAAAAACAGTTTTCATAAGGAGGCCTACGCCGTCGTCCCCCGATCCCCTGCGTTGTACAAGAAATCCCCCTGATTGATAAGGATGCGACTGAGAAACGTGTATCGGTTAAGGCTACAGGTGAATTCTTGTGCTGCATTCACTTGCACTCAGAAATCCTAGTTTTGCTCGTGTTGATTTCAGAACGGAGGTGGCCTGAAACTCGGGGGGGCAGTCAGGGTGAAAAGGCGTCTTCTAGTAGTAGAAACTGCCCCCCAAGGCCACCCCGGTAGATCCGCCCCTGCTATCAGATGACCGCCGTTACCTCATTATCTACTAGTTAGATCGCGACCTCTTCTACCGTCGCCGTTTTTGTTGTTGTTCTCGTCGTCAAATCTTTCACCCTTCACTGCCCTCTAGTGGATTTATCACACTCCGTTCCCAAGAGTGAGACAGTACACTATAAGAACTTTATAAACACACATCAAAGGATACAAAATGACTTCTATATATATATATATATTTTTTTTTTATGAACAACCTTTAAGATGTAACTTTTTTTTGTCAGTATCGCACACCCCTGTTTGGAACTCATTCTCACCACAAGTGCTGCAGTTCACATCAAAGAAAAGAGGAAGGTCATCAGAGACCCAGGAAAACTCCCCCCCCCCCTGCCCTCCCTTCCCACCCCCCCAAAACCTTCACCCCTCCTTTTTCCCCTTCCCTCCCTCTTCCTCCTTCTAATCTCTCCTCCCCTCATTCGGGCTCCTGTGGAGAAAAGAGAGCAACTCCTTTGGCGTGAATCTGGAAAAGAAAGCAAACACGCATGCACGCGCAAAGTCCGTCCGTGCATCTCGCAAACACACGACATTCTCAAACCACCATGGTTTCACAAAAAAAAAAACACACACTCAAAAACTCCCTGAGAAAATAAACTTTTCTATCCGTCCGTCTCTCAGGGAAACAGTCGTCGTGAGAGTTTACCAGAACAAAAGAAATGATTCAAATGTAGCTAGCTTGTAGACAAAATAAAAACTGTACCTCTGTGTTTTAACATGCACATGCTCCAATTATGTGTGTGTGTGTGTGTTTGCATCCGTTTGGTTATTTGTGTTTATATATATGTATATATATATATCTATCTATATATATATAGATATATATACACAGTATATATCTATATATATGATATGCATACTCACTGTAGGGGACACACTCGTACTGGATCTCCAGGTACTTGTATGTTCCAGGACAGGGGTCTGGAAAAACGTCGACCCCTGCGACCACCACACACTGAGTCCTGTTGTTACACCTGGAGGACAGCAGATGGATGGATGGATGATGGTTGTTGGATGGATAGATTACAGACGAATGACGGATGGATGATTGATGGTTGAATGGATGGATGATAGATGGTGGATGGTTGGATGGATGGTTGGATGGATGATCGATGGTTGGTTGGATGGATGGTTGGATGGATGATCGATGGATGACGGATGAAAAAATGGATAGATGGATGAAGAACAGATGGATGGTTAAATGGATGGATGACGGATGGATATTGGTTAAATGGATGATGGATGGTGGATGGATGATGGTTAAATGGGTGGATGGATGGTGGATGGATGGATGTTGGATGGATGGTGGATGGATGGAGGATAGTTAAATGGATGGATGGATGGTGGACGGGTGGACGAATGGATGGATGGATGGCAGATGGATGATAGTTAAATGGATGGATGGCAGATGGATGGAAGGTTGGTTGGTTGGATGGTTGAATGGATGATAGTTAAATGGACGGATGGATGGATGGATGGATGATGTATGGATGGCGGACGGACGGATGGATGAATGGATGGATGATGGTTGGATGGAAGGTTGGATGGATGGCGGATGGATGCATGAATGGATGTAAACAAAGGAGGGAGGGAGAAAGGTTAGACAGGAAGGGGGAGGTGAAGGACACTCTATCGTCTCTCTCTCTCCTTGCTCAGTATTGATCGGTTCTTCTAGGAAAGCGGCGCTGACTCCACGGCTGATGCTGCGGGGCACTCAGACTCAGACTCGGACTCGGACTCAGCTGGAGAGATTCCTGCCCTCGCATGTACAACACATCCTACGGAACACGCTAGTCTTTCCTCTGACATCATCCGCATGTACGTGGCGTGAGGGGGAACGGTAAACGCTCTCATCGATGTTACTCTGCCCTCGCTCACGTGGAGCAGTAATGACATTTACACATTTTTACGTTCAGGGTTCTGTGTCTCGGCTGCAGGATTCAAACACAACACGGCACACACGCACCTCTGGGCCATGATTTTTAGTGCGTCGGGGAGGTAACACTGCGTGTTCTCCATCTGGAAAGGTTCTGCGTCACAGATCTTGTCGTCGGTGCGTCCGTAGTTGGCGGTCTCCACCATAACCACGTCGCTGCCAGGGCAGCGGAGCTCGATGGGGTAACCCTCGCACGCCAGCTCCCTGCGCAGCAACCCAAATGGCATGGCGGCTCTGGACATGGCTGTTGATGAGGGTTGGAGGTATGAAGAAAGAGAAGATCAACAACAAATACAGACAGATCACTTCCTGTGGAACGCCTGAAAGTCCCTGTGGGAAGGAAACACAGCTCCTAGGGGAAAATAGGCGAAAGTAGGCCGAGGCTGATAAGCTGATAAACCCTTGAACTCGTCCTCGACAGCAAGAGTATTCTCCCCAAAAAGTCCCCAATCCCCTTGAATTCTCCTCAAAATGAAATATGAAGATAAGTCCACAATATTTTTAGTAAAAATGCGACTAAAAAGATGGATTTTCTCCATTACTACCTAAATGGATCCAGTTCTTCCTCACATGAAGGTCTGCGCAGGGGCGTACAATTTGAAAATGATTCACGAAATTATTTTTGAGTTATGTCCTGAAAACACTGTTCGTGAAAGAGCTCCCCCTAGTGAGTGGAACATGAACTACTAGAGTAAAATATCACCTCCGTTCCATTCACATGCACCAGATTTGGTTTGAATCGAATGAATCAAAGTCAAAGCTCCGGCTAATGTCAGAAATATGCAAACGGCCTTTCCCAAAGATTCGATCCAGTTCTTCCTCGCACTAAGGTCTATTTGAAAGTCTGAAATTTGAAAATGAGAACATCAGTTCAGGTCCAAAGATGAAGCCTCCTTCCTCATCTGCCACCAGCTGGTAAGAAAACTAGCGACATTAAACCGGGCCGCGGCGAGGAAATGGTCGAGGTCCCCTGATTTAAAGCAATTTAATCAAAAGCTGCCGCGACATTTCACTAAAAGGAACACATGTCATCTTCAGAGGACCACTAAAGTCCTGAAGATTAATCCCCCCAGAACCTCGAAGGTCTGCAAAATGTTCTCTGACCACCATTAGTGGAGTCTGGAGCAAAAGTGTTAAAAGGCATTCACCAGAGTCGGCATTAACGCGGCAAAAAAAACGACCGTAGAAACAGACTTTAATCCCCTCAGGTCTAAAAGTCTAATTTGAGCTTATTGATAATCAAAAGTGTAATAACACATGTATTATTAAAAATATATATTTTAATCAACCCCCAGTTGGTGTTTTTCTGCTACTATGCACATAATTGTATGTATTCATTTACCAAATGAGCAATATTGTTTTATATAATGTTCAAAAACATTTTAATCAGCTATGCAACATCATGGATCAAAATGTTAATAAATAAAAAATAAAAATACAACAACAATTGCGACAGATGTCATGTTTAATTTTAGCCTACTTCTAATGTGAGCGCCGACACTTTAAGGACTCCCAGATGGGGGGGGGGGAAAAAAGGAAAAAAAGAGAGTGTGTGACAGCTGACATAAATCAGGCGGCGCCTTCGCTGTGATGTGAAACATGGCCGTATCGTCTCACTGGCGGGAGGAGAGTTTATGGCAGCGGATGTGTGGTGTTTGATAGACGCGATCAGACAAGTATGAAGATCTGACTCTGTCTCGTCTGAAGGCCGGATCTCGCGTTGTCACATCCAGACGCCTAATCCGTGTTTAAAAAAAAAAGAAAAAAAAAAAAGGATTATTGGAGGAAATCCCATCACTATTACCTCGATCTGGGTTTTTTTTCCCATCAGCCCGAGCGTAATGAACCCATGAAAGGTGTCTTTGTTCCATTAAATCCACATCTATGCCCGACTCGTCGCTGGGATTAGTATGCGGCTGCTGTGCTGCGCTGCTGTTTATTAATAAGGGAGATGATCTCTTGAGGCGAGCAGCTCGCCTCAAACCATCTGATGTGTCGTATTTATGGAAGATGTAGGTTTTCAGGCTCGCCGGGATCGCTCAGCCGTAGCTCCCCCCACTTTTCAAGATGGATTTGTTCATTTTGTTCATTTACTCTAAATCTTAAATGTTGTATCTAAATATTGAATATAAATATAAAACTAAATTTGTTATCTAATGTTAAATCCAAATGTTGCATCGAAAATGTTGAATCTTAACAAAATCCAAATGTTGTATCTAAATCTAAATCTAAATGTAAATCTAAATGTTCTATCTAAATATCGAATCGAAATATGAATCTAAATGTTGTATCTAAATATTGAATCTAGATATGAATCTAAATAGTATATCTAAATGTTAAATCTAAATGTTATATCTAAATGTTGAATCCAAATATACGTAAATCTAAATGTTATATTTATAAGTTGAATCTAAATCTTAATCTAAATGTTGTATCTAAATGTTAAATATAAATCTAAATCTAAATGTTCTATCTAAATATCGAATCGAAATATGAATCTAAATGTTATATATAAATGTTGAATCTAAATTTAAATCTAAATGTAAAATCTAAATTGAAATCTAAATGTTGTATCTGAATATTTAATCTAGATATGAATCTAAATATTATATCTAAATGTTAAATCTAAATCTAAATGTCGTATCAAAATATAAATCTATATATAAATCTGAATGTTATATCTAAATATCGAATCGAAATATGAATATAAATGTTATATCTAAATGTTGAATCTAAATATACATAAATTTAAATGTTATATTTATATTCTAAATCTAAATCTAAATGTGAAATCTAAATCTTAATTTTTACACAGTATATAAACGTTATATCTATATGTTCAATCTAAATCTAAATGTTATATTTCTATTTCTATGTTTATCTCTAACACGTAAGTTCACCGAGTAATTTTCACGATCCTCGGTTTGTTGTTGAACCGTTCAATAAAGTTTTGCTATCAAACACTGTTTCCCAGACAGAACTCAAAAACTATTTTATGGATCAATTTAAAATTCTATTCCCACATAGACTTTAGTGCAAGGAAGAACTGGAGTGATTTTGGGAAAGGTCGGTTTTATATTTCAAACATTGTGTTTTATTTAAATACTTCATATTTTACACACTAGGGGGAGCTTCTTTTTCTTAAATTTAAAAAAATAAAAAGACACATTTTTTCTGGTCAAGCATGTTTTTTCACGCTAAAATATATTTCTGACTTCGATCAAATCTTTTATTTCATGGAAATAGTGGATTTTAATTTGATGAACTCAAACTTTTGATGAAGCGTGTTTTTAAAAAAAATCTGTTTAAACCCCTTGTTAGAATTCTTTTGGTTCTATTAAGTTATATAATTCTATTGAGTAAGTCCACATATGTTTTAGTACGGCAATAAAAAGCTTCTTTTTCGGTGTCCCCATTGACCTGTGGTGTCCCTCAGGGCTCCGTCCTCGGCCCCTTGCTGTTTAGCATACACATGCTGCCATCGGGTCAGATTTGTTCATTGTGCTTTTGAATGACTATTATTTTGTTTGTGGTTTGTTTTCCACAGACGTAATCTTGACCCTTGACCCCCAGGATGATTAGTTTCTACATTTGGGACTAATGGGGATCCAAATAAAAACACATGAGGATCAATCATGATGTCGGTGAAACGGAGAAACACGGATGCTACGTCAGCAGCACGAAGCTTACCTTGGCTGGAGGGGGTGACGTGAGCAAGAGCGATTGCACACACCCCCAGGAACCACAGTGACACAGCCATGCTGGGCGGGAAGAGTTAGGACGTCGCACTGGCAGCCGTGATAAAAAAGCCTGGGAGGAGGAAGAAGGAAAAGATTGAGGAGGAAGAAATGCACAGCGTGTGTCATGGTTTGCAGGTCAGTGTTTATGTGTGTGTGTGCACATGAAGCAAACACACACAATGATTGACTCCAAAGGAGAAAACGCAGCAGGAAGTGAGAGGGACATAATAAGAGAGAGAGAGAGAGAGAGAGCGAGAGAGAGAGACTGAGAGAGAAAAGGTAATAATTGAGCAATCTGTGCACCAAAATGTCTCAATCGTCTGTTACCATGGTGATAGCACAGGCCAGGCTGAGGTACAGCGCGTGAGAGAGATTTGTTAAGAGCGTGTGTGTGCACGTGTGTGTGTTCATGTGTGTGTGTGTGCTTGTGAGTGAAGGTGTGCAGGAGTGAGTTTGTGGTTTAAGTCCTCAATTAGCTGGGAGCAACAGCGGCCATTGACCCACGAAAGTGTCTAAATTTGTGTAGCCACCCGCCCACACACATACACACACACACACACACACACACACACACACACACACACACACACACACACACACACACGTTCAGGCAGAGAGCTGATGCCACTTTTCAGTAATCCTAAATAAATGATGCCGTAGCGAAGATCTCTCGCCCTGAGGGAGTAATCAGGTAAAGAGTCAACTGGCGGTGCAGGTGATCCGAGGGCCGAGGCGTCGCTCCGGAGTGGGTTTTTTTTTTTCTGAGGGAGAAGGCGGGTGAGCCGCGCGGGAACAGTAACACGACTCCCTAACATGGATTGAACTCTTGGCCCTGGGCAGGAGGGAGGAAGGAGGATGAACCTGCAACATGGACAAGATCATGTTTTCATCCTTGTTTAGAGTTCTAATCTGGTGCTGCTGTGTGTGTGTGTGTGTTTGTGCACATGGATCCAGCACCAGGGCCTCCAGTGTGTGTGTGTGTGCGCGTGTGTGTGCGTGTGTGTGTGTGTATGTGCATAGACATTCGTGTCCCTGTGTATTTATTCAAGACTTACTTTTCTCTCCATCTTCTTGTTAGGTAATGATGGCAGACAGATTTAGGTCACTCCACAACAAATGTCCAACATGCATTCAAACGTGTGCGTGTGTGTGTGTGCGTGTATGTACATGTGCAAGAAGAAAGATAAGACAGAGACAGAGAGAGAGAGACAGAGAGAGAGAGAGAGAGAGAGAGAGACCTCTGCGTTCTTTGAGACCACTGAACCAACGAGACTGTAACAAAGGCCGCCGGACCACTGTGAGACAAACACACACACACTCGTGTACATACACACACACACATCCACACACACACACACAAGTGTTCGCAAACACATGCACAAACACACGCGCGCACACACCTGCACATGAAAGACTCAAAAGAAAAAACATTTTTCATTGCATATACACACTAATGCCCGCACACACACACACACACACACACAGACAAACACACACATATAAACACACACATACGTGTGATACATCTCATCCCATCCAAAGCCCTCATAGCCGCATGATCTTTTTTCCTGTAACCCGTTGCTCTCTCTCTCCCTCCCCCCCTCACAAACACAAAGACACAAAAACACACACACACACACACAAACACACAAACACACACCCTTAAGTGTTGATGCAGAGTAAGTAGAGCAAGGACACTGATGGGCCTTGACAAAGCCACAAACCCCGTCCCCCTGTTCGCAGCACCACGCATCCTGCCTGTAACAGAAATCCAGCCCCGGGCCACCGGCCGGCCTATTGGAGGAGCAGCGGCGGTGGCGGCGGCGGCCTCTAAGTGAGGGCGTGTGAGAGTAGTGGGCCTCCCTGGAGCGAAATGAATAAAACACAACCATGCACATGTACGGTGTAAATACAGGACCAGTGTGCAGCTAACGATGCTAATAGCAAATAATCTGGTAATGATACAAACCACTTATCAGACACGCCTCCGCCCTTAAACTCAACTCTCAAATGGAGATCTATGGAAGGTTCCGTCAGAAAGACTCTCCTCTGGTGCACTAGGGCCACAGTTACTGCTCGGACCACTCACTCACACATGCCCGTGTACCATCTTCACGGTCTGGGGCAATAATTGATACCAGCTGCACCCGTTCAGGAAGCTCCATCCGTCCATCACTGCGTCACACCTGCAGGCTCCGCCCATCACCATCAGCTGCTGCCTTTGAATATGACCCTCCCTCCATCCGTCTAGTTATTGCATGCTGCTAGTTCGTTGCCCTTCACCTCCACATATCCACCTACTCCTCGGATACCCCTTATCCACCGAGCTGGTTCCAGGGCTAGTTCGGAGCCAGAGCCTGACTTAGCACCGTTCTTTGTTTTTCGACAGCCTAAACACCAGCGCCTGGTTTTGAAAAACTGGAGCCAGACAAGCAACAACTCTTTGATGGCTACAGCCAAGAACCGATTACGTTATACGATGATGTAATTTCGTGGCTCTGACTTGGCTCCTTGGCAATGGAAAAACAAACAGGTTCTTAGGAGATACGCGAGTTGAACCAACTTGGCACCAGCACCAAACTAGCACCAGGTTCTTTTTGGTGGAATAGGCGTAAGAGATCCATCAGTCTCATCATTCATCAGGCTCAGCAGAGTCATCAGCCACCACCACCATTATCCCAAGTCCATAGCGGGCTTCCATAGAAGCAAAAATGTTCGATATCTGAGGGTTCCAGCTTCTCGAAATTTGAGAATTTGTTGCGTCCAATCGGCTGAGTCCGAACCGTCGGTCAGACAAAATAAAGAGATTGGGGGAAATTGTGAAAGACATTTTCAAAATGGTATCACCCAGAGAAAACGTTTGGTGTGGCTTCAGTGCCTCAACAAATTTAACAATAAATAAAAGAAAAAGAAAAGTGACCCAGTCAATGTGGCAGGAAACAGATGAAGTCAGCTGGAAATCATTCAAGCATTTGTGAAATCAAGCCAGGTACAGAGTCACACTGCTGGAGGTGCAGGTCATACAGGGGAGGGCGAGAGAGGTAGGGATGGGGGGATGACCTCGCTCTCTCTCTCTCTCTCTCTCTCTCTGTCAGAAGACCATCATTGCCTGAGGCTTGATTGCTACTAAGCACAAAGTGACAGCCTAGCCTTGTAGTGTGATGTTGCTAATGGACGGGTGAACGTGTGTGTGTGAGAGAGTGAGAGAGTGAGCTAGAGAGAGAAAGAGGGAGAGAGAGAGAGAGAGAGATGGGGGAGAGACTGTGAGATTACACCACTGTCAGCATAACGAGAAGATGAAATGCTTAATTGGCTGAAATACTTTTCTTTTTTTTTCAAACATCAGCATCAAGATTTTTTTTCTCGTCCATAATACTCAAAGGCTTAAGAACAGATTTTGTTCTCTGTGCGGCTGTGAGCCGTTTCCACGGCTGTGAGCCGTTTCCACGGCTCCGTAAACTCCAAGCCTCCTCCCCCAGAGGGCTCCAGCCTTCACGCTACAATCAAACCCTCTTACAGCGTTTTACAGCCGCCATGTTTGCCTGGTCCTCGCCAGACTCTGGGGGACAAGAGGTCTCACCCGCCGTCAGTCACTCGCTCCACGCAGGCAGGAAACCCAGACTGTCTATCCATCTATCTGTCTGTCTCTCTGCCTGCCTGCCAATCTATCCGGCTGTCTGTCTGTCTATCTGCCTGCCAATATATCTGTCTGTCTGTCTGCCTATCCATCTATCTGTCTATCTATTTATTCATCTATCCTTCTATCTGCCTGCCAGCTAATCTGTCTGTCTGTCTGTCTGTCTGCCTGCCTGCCAATCTATCCATCTGTCTGTCTGTCTATCTACCTGCCAATATATCTGTCTGTCTGTCGGTCTATCCATCTATCTGTCTGTCTGCCTGCCAGCTAATCTGTCTGTCTATCTATCTATCTGTCTGTCTGTCTGTCTGTCTGTCTGTCTGTCTGTCTGTCTGTCTTGAAAATAAATCATCTTGTCGGGGTTCTGCTCAGAATCCCAGAAGGACTTTGGTGACTCTAATTCTTAAGAATCTTAAATATGTGTGGATTATTGCTGACTTCTGGTGGTTGCAGGTGTCGTGTTCTGGATGAGGTCCAGAGTTCTGAATGAGGTCAGCGCCGCGACGCATTTTAAATACGGCGACTTCAAAACAGAACCGGTCCACATCGGAGAGTCATTTATTCATCGCAACTTTGAAAGAGTTTAAGAGAGTTGGACGGTTAGACGGAGGAAAAGTCACTTCCTGTCCACGCCCTCTTATCGCGTTCTTCTTCTGGGCGCTTTGTGGCAGTCGGCGCCACGGCTCATCGTAGCGTTATAACCACCTTATGAGCTGGAGTGTGGATCGTCTGCGCGTGTCCGAAAACGGTTTCCGATCAGATGAGTGGACGCGCGTAAACAACGGGTCGGAAAAGATCGCAGGTCACGTAAACAGGCGACACACATCGCAATTTGGAAAGGTTTAATACGGATATGAGAAAAGTGTCCTGTGTGACCCCGCCTACTTTCTTTTAGAATGTGGGCTGGTTCCCCCCCCCCATGTTTTAATTAGGAGGGAATGCTGGGATTAGGAGGAGGTTTGTTTTCCGCTGAGTGCCCGTCCAGGTAATTGTTGTTTTCATTTTCCCGTCGGCTCTTTGTTTATCTGCAAATGTCATCGAGAAGATGATTGAAAAATCTTCGAGGAGGAAGATGAGGAGTCTTCGGTCCTTGTCCTTTAAAGGCCGAACCGCTGCAGGGATTCTGACTGCAGCCACCAGAACCTGACTCTGTCTCCGGATCACGCCGCTCCACGTCTGGATTTTTAGTTCCAAACCTTCGTCTTCAGCCGAACAGGTTATGTTTTTACTGCCGTACGTTTGTTTGTTTGTTTGTTTGTTTGTTTGTTTGTGAGCAGGATTACAAGAAGAGTTGAGGATGAATTTGCATTAAATTTTAGTCAAAGGTAGATTTTAGCATATCCTAGAAGTTATTGAATTTTGGTCACATGTTAACGTGTTCCTTAGAATGAAATAAAATAAAATAATAAGCCGTTTGGAGTAGTGACATCATAATGTGACAATTGTTGCCTTTGATCCTTTGAGCTTACATTTTACTTGATTTTACTTATTACATTTAACTCAATGTCATGCTGTATGAAATGATTTCAATAATTATGAAAAGTAAAAAAAATAGATAAGTAAATAAGAAAATGTTTTTTACAGCAAAAAATCTGGCATATTTATGCCTCAATCATTATTATTATAATTATCATCATTATTATTATTATTATTACCATTATTATTATAATTATCATCATTATTATTATTATCATCATCATTATTATCATCATAATCATCATCATCATCATCATCATCAATATTATTATTATTTTTATTACTATTATCATTATCATTATCATTATTATTATTACTGTTATTATTATTATCATCATTATTATTATTATTACTATTATTATAATTATTACTCTATCTTTCATTTCTTTTTCATCTTTTTCTTGCCGTCGTATTAGTTTGGTGAAAATGATCTCTAAATCCATTTTTAGATATTTTCTTTGGCCGGTATGAAAATACTTCTGGGAGATCCTTCAGTCCCGGCCCGAATCCACCGAAGAACCTCCGGGACGTTAAGTACCGCTGCATCAGACGCCCCCAAGTAGAACCGCAGACTGTCAAGGATCTCACTGAAGCCCTGGTCCAGGTCTGAGAGGAGATCCACCGGGATCTCATTTCAATCAGGAGCAGGTCCAGATGTTGTCGGGAGTGCGCTCACAGGCACGTGGAGGTCGAAGGTCAACATCCTGAGCTGTCGTGATGAACTTCGCTCAAATCGGATCCGAACCTGTGATTTTAGTTTGTCAATTTGATTTTGGGTCTGATTTAGAAATCGGTCCTCTGTGGGCTCATGGTTCTGGTCTCGTTGACCGTTCTTGCGTCAAACTAGAACATTTCCTTCTTCTGAGCAGTGTACTTTGAATTGTGCTTCAAAGATAATGTTTGATTGATTGATTGATCCCGTATCAACATTAAAACATACATTTATTCTGATTTTCACCGGTTTCCCCACGTCTCTACGAAGAGATGAGACTCCTGACGATAAACCGGTATCGTCCTTCATCCCATACATCCAGAACATCTCATCATGTTGCTGTATTTAACCCTCGGGTTGAAGTATTGACAATAATAGCGCCGTTAAAAGCTGCAGTAAAGGTCAAAAAGACATTAAAGTTCCAATAAAATTCCAACATGCCAGTTTTGCAGAGAACCAACTACCTCGGGATTTGTTAATTATTCATAATGTGCTGCAAATGTAAAACACGCCGCACATTTATACATATAGACACGTATTCTAACGGCTTGAATATGATTGAATATGAAAGGAGAAACCTTTACGTCTCCACTAATATTGGAGGAAGTATAAATATAGAGCCGTTCCATCGACTCGTTGAGATGATCTGCAGTCTGTTCTAGGTTCTGCTGAACGCTGCACCGTCTGTCCCGGTCCGTGTCTGCAGCAGTCCACAAGTATATATACATACATGTATGTGTATATGTATGTATATATATATGTATATATGTATATATGTATGCATGTATGTATGTATGTATGTATGTATGTATGTATGTATGTATGTATGTATGTATACACGTATACATGTATGTGTATATGTATGTATACATGTATACATGTATACATGTATACATATATACATGTATACATGTATACATACATATACACATACATGTATGTGTATATGTATGTATATATGTATATATGTATATATGTATATATGTATGCATGTATGTATGTATGTATGTATGTATGTATACATGTATGTATACATGTATGTATGTATGTATGTATGTATGTATGTATACACGTATACATGTATGTGTATATGTATGTATACATGTATACATGTATACATATACACATACATATACACATACATGTATGTGTATATGTATGTATATATATATGTATATATACATACATGTATGTGTATATGTATGTATACATGTATGTGTATATGTATGTATGTATACATGTATGTATGTATGTATACATGTATGTATGTATGTATGTATGTATGTATACATGTATATATGTATACATGTATGTATGTTTGTATGTATGTATGTATGTATGTATGTATGTATGTATGTATGTATACATGTATACATACATACATACATACATACAAACATACATACATGTATACATACATATACACATAAATGTATACATACATACATACATACATACATATACACATACATGTATGTGTATATGTATGTATACATGTATGTATGTATATATGTATACATGTATGTATGTATGTATGTATACATGTATGTATACATGTATGTATGCATACATGTATGTGTATATGTATGTATATATGTATACATGTATGTATGCATACATGTATGTGTATATGTATGTATATATGTATATATGTATATATGTATGTGTATATGTATGTATGTATGTGTACATGTATACATGTATGTGTATATGTATGTATGTATGTATACATGTATGTGTATATGTATGTATGTATGTATGTATACATGTATGTGTATATGTATGTATACATGTATACATGTATGTGTATATGTATGTATGTATGTATACATGTATGTGTATATGTATGTATGTATGTATACATGTATGTGTATATGTATGTATGTATGTATACATGTATGTATATATGTATGTATACATGTATGTGTATATGTATGTATGTATGTATGTATGTATGTATGTATACATGTATGTGTATATGTATGTATGTATATATGTATGTATACATGTATGTATTTATACATGTATGTGTATATGTATGTATGTATATATGTATGTATACATGTATGTATGTATGTATGTATGTATCTATGTATGTATGTATGTATATATATAGTAAATGTATATTTGTATATATGTATATATAGTATATGTATATTTGTATGTATGTATATATGTATGTATATATGTATGTATATAGTATATGTATATATTTATACATGCATGTATGTATATATGTATGTATATATGTATATAGTATATGTATATATGTATATATATATATGTATGTATATATGTTTGTTTAAAGTATATTTATATGTTAGTCTGTATGCATGTATGTATATATGTATGTATGTTTACAGTATATGTATATTTGTATGCACGTATATATATATGTATGCATTTATGTATGTATAAAAGTATGCATTTATGTATGGATATATGTATTTATATATGTATATATGTTTGGATATATGTATATGTATGTATATATATACACATGTATGTATATATGTATATAAGTATGTATATATGGATATATGTATGTATATATGTTTGGATATATGTATATGTATGTATGTATATATGTACATATCTATGTATTTATGTATGTATCCTGTCATTTATGGTATTTGTAAAACCTGTAAACAGCTCGTTAGGGCTCTAATGATTTATCAACAATGTGGAGAACACCGATCATAAAATGAGTTTTTGATTAATTTAATATTCTGTGACGTCATCAGACGCCTTCACTCAACTCTGGTATTAAATGTTCAAGAAAAGAAAAAACGGTTACAAAACTAATGAGACATCGTGACGTCACCGAGGATTATCGTAACTACCGAGGACGTCGGGATGTTACTGATAACATAAAAGGTGAAAATGGCCGCCGTGGAATGTGAGCCGGGTTCTCCTGCGTCTGCAAACGGAACACAACCGTTACTCAGAATTTCACACCAGATGTTAGGCGTCGAGGCCGGGTGGGATTCTCCCGCTCTGCCTTCACACCTGTTCACCGTTTGTGCTTGGGGTCTCTCAGAAAGAGTGGAGGGGCGGGACAAAATGTGCTGGAATGACGGCGTTCATGGATATCCTCACTGACCAGCACTCGATAGTGAAGGGAAGTAAGAAATGTATAGAATGACTTTCCCGTAGATCCGTTACTCCCGTATGAGGACGTTGTTTCTCGCTGGAAGTATTTCCCTGTGCAAAGACAATATTTAGATTTTATACCTATTAGGTCCCACTAATCCCAAGTATGGAATAGAATCTTTTGAATCTGAGTCCTTTTAAGAATTTTTAATGTTTTAACTGATTCTGAGTTTGAATTCTGCCGCACTTTTTCGGGTTTGCCCTTTGCCCTTTGCCCTTTTGACTTTTTGTACTGCTGAAACTTTGGCCGGGCCTCTCTCGTAAAACAGATCTTTAATCTCAGCAGGGATAACCTGGTAACATAAATGTTAAATAAATAAAATAGCCACGAGAAATTCCAAAAATGCTTTAAAAAAAAAAAAATTTATTGAAAAATAAAGCTCTGAGACACTTTTATTAAATTTGCACAAACTACTTGAAGGATTTTCATGGTAATTGATGAAGGCAAAATAATCTACCGTCACATTTGGAGTGGATCATTTCACTCCTTTGACATTGTGAGATAAGACTTTTAAGGTCAGTTTTCTTTTTTTTTCATTTTATTTAAATCAATTACTCATCAAGTTCTTTTTCTGAAAGAAGTTGAAAATGTTTAAGATGTAAAAGAACCGTTGGATTTTGGAATACATCTGGATTAATGTTTTCATTTGACATGCAAAACCCTGTGTTTTTCAGTAGTGTGTATGAGATCGTTTCACGAGTGTGTGTGAGCGTTTCACGAGTGTGTGTGAGTTTTCAGTAATGTGTGAGAGAGCGTTTCAAATATGTGTTTGAGAGCATTTCACATGTGTGTGAGAGTGTTTCATATGTGTGTGAGAGTGTTTCATATGTGTGTGAGAGTGTTTCACATGTGTTTTAGAGCGTTTCACATGTGTGTGAGAGTGTTTCACATGTGTGTGAGAGTGTTTCACATGTGTTTTAGAGTGTTTCACATGTGTGTGTGAGCATTGATATGTGTGTGAGAGTGTTTCACATGTGTGTGAGAGCGTTCACATGTGTTTTAGAGCGTTTCACATGTGTGTGTGAGCGTTGATATGTGTGTGAGAGTGTTTCACATGTGTGTGTGAGAGGATGTTCTGAATAATGCCCCTTACAGCCCCTCATAGAACTGGATGACCTGTAAAGGTTGTGGGTGGGATCAAAGTGTTGGTGACATCAGTGAATCTCTGGCTGACCTTATGTTCATGCAGCCAGTTGTGAAAGCATGTGGACAACAATCGTAGTATTCTACTGACATTCCTATTATCATGCTCATATTTGGACACAGCAAGGAATTCAGAAAGAGTTATTTTATCCATCCATCTCTCCATAAAGTCTCTGCTGACTCACAGTGTTGGAAACTTCACTTTCACTAACTCTACACATTGCAGAACAGTTGAAAAACAAAATTGCAAAATATTCCTCATGGCCTCTTACGTTAAATTTTCTTCATCAAGATTGGACTTGAAAAACACGGAGGATCAGCTGACGATACATAGTTGTTGAAGAATGCTATTTTAAATTCAGAAAGATAATGTGCACTGAGTTTTTCTGTTTCCTTCACATGACAGGAAGTTCCACCTTTATTTTTTAACTGTGATGCTCGTATTGACTTTTAAACTTTCAAATTTTACAATATTATATGAGAGCATTTCAAATGTGTGTGTGAGAACGTTTAATATGTGTGTGTGAGAGAATTTCACATGTGTGTGTGTGAGAACGTTTCATATGTGTGTTAGAGAGCATTTCAAATGTGTGTGTAAGAGCATTTCATGTGTGTGACAGTTTTTGCATTTCATGTGTGTGTGAGAGCGTTTCACATGTGTGTGAGAGCATTTCACACGTGTGTGAGAGCGTTTCACATTTTTGTGTGAGAGTGTTTCACATGTGTGTGAGTGTTTTACATGTGTGTGAGCGTTTCACATGTGTGTGTGAGAGCGTCTCACATGTGTGTGTGGGCGAGTGAAACCCAACAACAGGCATGACAACATATGACGAACACTCCCTCAGTGTCCAACAGAACCTCATCGCTGCCACCAGCGCTGTAGAAACATGACGATGCAGAAGTACGACTGAAAGAATATTCCATATTCATCTGTTTTAGAAGCGATGATTATCTTACCTTGTTCATGAGCTCTTACTACACTCACAAAAACACTTTTTGTCCTTTCACAGACAAAAGATTTGTTGCAGAACCAATCAACCATCTATTTATTTATTTTTTTATATGCGTAGAATTAAACAAAAACAACAATAATTTGCCGTAACCTTACTGAAAGTGAAACCGCGTCTGATGTCTGATCCGATACGAGGATATTAATATTAGCGCTGATCCGGTCGCCCTCAGACCTGGAGCTGCAGGAAGGCCCACAAACACCGACTGATGCACCGAGACCAGATCAGAGCCGGTTTGAAGAGGTACAAAAAGAACTGTGATGTGTTTCAGACGACTCAATGAGTGTGTGTGTGTGTGTGTGTGTGTGTGTGTGTGTGTGTGTGTGTGTGTTGGAGCTGTTAAGGAAAATCAATTTACTTTTTTCTCCAGAGGGCCTGACACCTACATGGAAACAAATCTCGCTACCTTTGTTTTCTCCTCAGATGCTGAGACGCACAAACACGTTCAAACAAACGAGGTTACAAAAGCAGAAATCCCAGAATCCTCTCCTCTCCACCATTCAGCAGTCTCTTTCCCCTCTGCAGCTCCATCCATTCCTCATTCATCAACATCCTTCTCTCTCCTCTTCGTCAGAGCCACTCCTCCCTGTTGGCTGGCCTCCTCCACAGACCCACTCCTCTCATCCCTTCCCGTCTCTGAAATATTGATATTGGACTCTCCCTCTCTCTCTCTCTCTCTCTCTCTCTCTCCTTCGTTGTCTCTTTGTCCTCATTTCCCATCTGTGATGAATCAGCAAAGCAAAGCAGCCAACATTGGAACCGAACCCTGCGTCTGTACGCATGTGTGTTTACACCACTTTTCACTGCAGCACGCCAGGCCCAGCGAGGAGGAGCGTGTGTGACACTGCACAGGATTTGGACGGGCCCCTCTAGGGGGACAAGCGTGGGACAAGCGTGGGACAGTATGCCACTTTTGACGTGCCGCTCCTCTGTGGCTCAGTGGAGGCTAATCACGTTCACATTAATATTTCACATCCTACTCATGGCTCACTCCCATTCTACTACTGGCCCAGCTTTGGGCCTGGCACAGCAGCAGCACATCAGAACCAGGGCCCTTACTGATGGGATGGCCCCTGACAGCAGAGAGGACGAGAGAGGACGAGAGAGAGGGAGAGAGAGAGAGAGAGGAGGAAGAGGCGGAAGGGAAGAGAGGGAGGGGGGGGCTACATCCTCATAGCCTACATCCATATCTTACCGTCAATCATCCAGGTTCCCTCCTCCTCGTCCTCCGCGCTCACTGCGTCTCCCGCATCCCGTCTCTCCGCGCCCTCACGCACCCACTAGACTCTCTCACCGTGATCCCGCGCGGCTCCGTCCGATGCATGAAACGAATGTGACATTTAAAAAAAACAACTGTGATGGGTGATACCTGGTGGGCTATTCGGCAGTCATTAGGGTCCGTGTGCCCGCCCCCCCCACCCACCCCCCGAACCCCTTGTGATCAGCGCCCAGAGCGGGACTCTGCTCTGCTGGACCTCACACCCTCCCTCCGTCCTGCCGAGGCTCGATGTCTCCCCCCGCTGTGCTGTGCGACTGTGCGTCACGTCGGTATCATAATTCCCACGGGTTTCATGCCCAGAGACGGTTCGGGCTGTGGGCCTGGTTCGATGGGCGAACGGAGGGGGAAAAAAAGACGCCGCGATCACGCGCGAAACCAATAATTGGGCGCTACGAAGACACCGAGCAGCTGCGTGTCCGTCCGTCGATCTCTACGTCCCATCAAGCCCCGCTGTTGTTCGTCTCTGCTCACCGGAGGAGAACCTCGTTACATCCTTCGGTTTAACGGAAAATGACGTCGACGCGGTTACAGCCGCCGTGCATATCCTTGAAGAATCGTGATGAGGCGCAGCAGCACATCAGGACGGACACGGGGATGGAACGGACCGCTGGGGAATTAAAAAAAAAAAAGAAAAAAAAAAGAGGCGGGGATCGCGTTGTCAAATTATTCTGCCGGAATAAAAACAAAATACAAAACCAAAAGGCATCAAGAGTCAAAGAGAGGCGATGTCTTTTTTCTGTTCCGCTCCTGGCCTCGCCTTGGATCCGTCCTTCTCTTCTCCTCTCTCCTGGTTCTGCCTCTCCATCCGCTGGTCCGCTTGTTGCGCGTTCTGCACTCGAGGGCGCGCGACGCGTGTGTGTACCTGCGCGTGCGCACTTTTTCTGACGGTGCGTGCGCGCGTGTACGTGTGCAGAGGAGAGAGAGGGAGAGAGAGGGAGTGAGAGCGAGAGAGGGAGAGAGAGAGAGAGAGAGAGGGAGTGAGAGCGAGAGAGGGAGAGAGAGAGGGAGAGAGGGAGTGAGAGAGAGAAAGAGAGAGGGAGTGAGAGAGAGAGAGAGAGGGCTTCGACCGTATGATGGAGGTTTGTCTCAGAGAGCTGCTGCTGATGAATGAAGAGAATAAAGCGAGTTTTTTTTTTATTTTATTTTTTTCACGGTGCGGATCAGAGCCGCGCGGATTTCACGTTTTTTGTTTTTTTTCCTTCCACGACACGAACACGAAGAGCGAACAGCTGCTGTGTTTGACTGTGCAGCACGTAACCCATCCCAGCAGGCACAGGCATTTTCAGCAATCCCATTAACCTTTTGGAGGAGCTTTTTTTTTTTCGGCGGCTCCGGGATGAAATGTTGCCCGTTTGTCTGGACGCATCATCATAAATCAGTGTACTATCGTCATTAAGGTGCATTAAAGCTACCAATTTGGTTCCTCGGTGGCACTGATGACGTCCTAGTTTCATCATCCGCTCCAGACATCAGGGTAATACTGTTATTATGCAGAAGAAAAAAGAGCTACAAGGGCCTTCTCCTTTTAATTAAAGTGAATTAAGTAATACATTTTAAAAAAAACTAATAGAAAATCCTCCAAGGCTTTTGATGTCTAATTGGCTGCGTTGTAAAAAAAAAGAAAAATTCCTGGGAAATCAACAGTAACTTACTGTGTTTATGCAAAGAAATGTAACATTTCATGGGAGCATCAATCTGTATTCAGTCAATAGATGCAGAGAAATAAGTCGTTATTCAGACGTATAAAACCACAATAACCGTTAATACACTGATGAAACTCGTGCTTAACAGTAGGATAACAAACTGTAGAGAAGTACAGTAATTTATCATATACTGTAAAAAAAACAATAACGCATTATAGTCTGAATAATTACAGTCAATTATTACTTTACAGTAAGGATCACATACTGTAAAAAAAAAGATTATTAATACACCGTAGACTTTACAGTAAGGATCACATACTGTAGAAAACTGATTATTAATACACGGTAGACTTTACAGTAAGGATCACATACTGTAGAAAACTGATTATTAATACACCGTAGACTTTACAGTAAGGACCACATACTGTAGAAAACTGATTATTAATACACCGTAGACTTTACAGTAAGGACCACATACTGTAGAAAACTGATTATTAATACACGGTAGACTTTACAGTAAGGATCACATACTGTAGAAAACTGATTATTAATACATGGTAGACTTTACAGTAAGGATCACATACTGTAGAAAACTGATTATTAATACACCGTAGACTTTACAGTAAGGATCACATACTGTAGAAAACTGATTATTAATACACGTAGACTTTACAGTAAATAATCACATACTGTAGAAAACTGATTATTAATACACGTAGACTTTACAGTAAGGATCACATACTGTAGAAAACTGATTATTAATACACCGTAAACTTTACAGTAAGGATCACATACTGTAGAAAACTGATTATTAATACATGGTAGACTTTACAGTAAATAATCACATACCGTAGAAAACTGATTATTAATACACCGTAGACTTTACAGTAAGGATCACATACTGTAAAAAAGCATAGTTACAGATTATATAATATAGAGAATTGAATTAATCGTCACCTACCGTAGAAAATAATAGAACCATTAATTCTCAATTAGTTCACGTTAATTACAGTTATTTTCACAGTAAGTTTTGACAGTGTACCCTGATGAGTTTGTTAAAGTACTGTAATTTCAAAAAAATGTAAAGTTAGATAAATAAAAACATGGAACCATCTCTTCAATTAGATCGGTTATATTGGTTACAGGTTTTATTGGCGAATGACCGACTCCCCAAAAAGTTTCGTGAAAATCTGTGAAGAAGTTTATGTGTAGTTTTTTCAAAAAACAAAAGATTTGTTTTTTTCAAAAAATAATTTAAATACTGTAAAATTTACAGTAAATAATAAGTTTACCGTAAAAAAATATGGTCACCATTTAGAATAAATGATGGTAAACTACCATTTAAATAAAATATATTATGTCAACCTGTTTCAGTTATATAGTTAATCACGTAGAATTACAGTAAATTCCAACTTTTCTTTAACTTAATCTGTAAAAATTGTCAGAAGAGAATACTGTAAAAAAAAACATTACTGTTGACCATCAACAGTAAAAAATAAATAAATCTCAAGACAGCATCAGTGTTGTTTAAAAGGTGAATATTCATAAAAGAAGAAATAGTAAATAACTTTCTTATTTCTAGTAAGAATATGTGTAAAAACGGATTTTACTGTTAAAACACAAATACAAACTGCCATAATGTCAAAAGCAAATTATTACTGTAAAATGATTATCTGTATAATTAACAGATTTTGCTGGTCTGAAAACATAAATAACCGACTTTAACAATTGAGCAACAGCTTCCCATAATTTCAACAGAAAGAAGATTCTAAAAAAAATACAGTATATATATATATATATATATATATTTATGAAATAGTGTTGATTTCTCGCTTAAAAATCTGAAATTATTGTATGTACTGTTATTTTTTGTAATGAAGTATTTAAAAATAAAACGGTTTACGTTATATCTCTTATCATTGAAATTTACTTTAATGACATATTCGCCATATTTTTTTACGGTAACATTCCGTTAACCACAGCTGGCGGTATTTTACCGTAAATCACACAGACTTCCTTTTTGTACAGAGAAGATAAAGTCTGCAGAGATCAGGAACTTTGCAAATGAAGACCCAGACTGAACAGATATGAATTTATTTTATAAACTGTAAAATTTTATTCCAAGTGACGCCGAGTAATTCCTTAATTTCCGATTGTTCATGCTGTGTTCTGACTTGACGGTGCAAACGATCATGTGAGCAGAAGTACACCGCGTTAGAGAGCCGTGTCCGTGAAATGGTCAGAACGATCTCCTGGGTGAGATGAAACAAAACCATAATGGCGAGACTTGGCTGGGATCCCGCCTTGGCTTCTCTGGGCCCTTGGCAGCATTAGAAGAAATCAATCCGAAGCGGAGATCAGAGCTGGGCGGCAGTTTTCATGCTGCCTACAGATGATGTTTTACAAAACCTTTTATTGGTAGTTGGCAAATCCAGTCCCGATTACGCCGGAGTCATGCTAGAAGCGAGGCCTCATCCTTCGCTAAGTGCATCCAGCGCTAAGCTTTCATGACTTCCTCTGCTCCCTGAGTGATTCCGGTCCTCGTTTTCTTGGTCTCCGCTAGAACGGTTCATCTCCTCCGCCTCCGTCTTTCTCCGTATCTTCACCTCTGAGATTCTTCTTCTTCTTGTTCCTCCTCGCATCTTCCACCTTGTACTTCAGTCTCCTCACAGGGTCGCTCCAGCTGCGGGTGGACCTGGGCTCAATGTCCACGCTGAGCAGGAAGTTCCTGTCGAGAAGCTCCGCTGCTTCCTGCCAGTTGCGGTAGCAGTCCGTTCCCCAGCCGAGGATCTCATCCACTGCGTTAGGGTTGAGGATGGAGCAGTCGGGACGCAGCACCACCACCGTGGGCAGCTCCTCCACGTTAAACATGGCCTCCAGTTCCCTGTGGACACACACACACACACACACACACACACACACAAGGTTACACACAGGTATGTTTACATTACAACTGAGGGTCCAGTCTCACACACCTCCTGTAGGGGTCCTCGTGGGCCAGGAACAGGCTCTTCTTGGGCAGGCCTTTGAGAAAACTCTCTTGCTCTCCCTCTGACTGGTCCATACTGAATGATGAAAGAAGAGCATGCTGGGAAATGTGTGATGGAAAGTCAAACCCCATGTCCGGGACACGTATTTCTACCTTTATGAGGACATTTGGGTCTCTCAAAAAGAGGAAGGACCATGAGAATCCTCCCGTTTGAGAACCTCCCTCAACCTTCTCATCTTCACGATATGGAACGGGATCAGTTCAAATGTGAACATGACTCGGTCCACACTGAAAAGAGTTAGAACCCTTTAAGGTTCTGTTCGACTGTCCGGTTGATACGGTGGCCGACAGCGGCAAACACACCGCAAACATCAATTTGACAAAATGCACATGCTGCAAATTAAGAAAACATCTTCATCAAGTTGACCACACACACATGCTGCAAAAGCCACATCACTACACAATAAAAAAGACAATCTGAAAAAGCCATAACACATCACATTAAGAAAAGCCATCTGCAAAAGCCACAACACAATAAGAAAAACAACATGCAAAAGCCACAACAAATCACATTAAGAAAAACCATCTGCAAAAGCCACAACACATCACATTAAGAAAAACCATCTGCAAAAGCCTCAACACATCACATTTAGGAAAAACATCTGCAAAAGCCACAACACATAACAAAAACAATATGCAAAAGCCACAACACATCACATTAAGAAAAAACATCTGCAAAAGCCTCAACACATCACATTAAGAAAAAAAATCTGCAAAAGCCACAATACAATAAGAAAAACAACATGCAAAAGCCAAGACACATCACATTAAGAAAAGCAATCTGCAAAAGCCACAACACAATAAGAAAAACCATCTGCAAAAGCCACAACACATCACATTAAGAAAAGCAATCTGCAAAAGCCACACCACAATAAGAAAAAAAACATGCAAAAGCCACAACACATTAAGAAAAGCGACCTGCAAAAGCCACAACACCATAAGGAAAGCGATCTACAAAAGCCACAACACAATTCTTATTTTCTTAATGTCTTGTGGCTTTTGCAGAGTGCGTGATCAACTTGCTGAAGAGGTTTTCTTAATTTGTAGCAGGTCCATGTTGTCAAATTGATGTTTGCGCTGCGTTTGCTGCTGTCGGCCCCCGCAGGCTGAGCATATTTTGAGTCTCTACTTCCTATTTGAAAAATGTGTGATACTTGAGTGAACCGGTTTATAAAATGATCCAGTAGCAGCTTGTATATGCTAACGAGTAAGGGCCCGAGGACAGAGCCCTGGGCGACACCACAGGAAAGAACTGATGTCTTTTCCATTATATTTTTTTTTTCTTCGCGAGGACAGTAAAGGCTTCAGGCGTGACGCACCTGATGTAGAGCAGCACAAGCTGAGCAGAGCGATCCACGCAGGACTCGTCCGTCAGCCGCTTGAAGAAGTCGGCCAGAGCGGGAATGAACTGCTGGCAGCTGTCACACGCGGCGGACGCAAAGAAGAGCATCAGGATGCGGTTCTGCAGACGCGTGACGATCTCCCGTTCTGTGTCCAGCTCATCCTGGTCCCTGTTGTTCTTCAGAAGGGTCCGGTCAATGAACAGGTCCACCATGATGACGGCGTGGAGGACGGAGGGCTGAGTGATGAGGATGAGGATGAGGATGAGGGTGAGAGTGTGTTGGTTTTATATTCAGTGGGGAGTCAGCAGAAACACCCGCCACGCAGTGAGAGGTGATGAACAGATACTTAACAAGGTTCTTCACACGTACGGTCATTAACGCAGATCAACATCCACAACAACGAGGATTAAGAGTTCCATCTCGCCTTTGTGCGATTTAATGACTCGGCCGCATGGGTTCGACTCCACACTGTAAAAAGAGAATCCTTGATCGACTCAAAACATAAGACTCAAACTTAAATTAATGATTTACACCAACTTGTTAATTTGTGTTTCAGCCGTTCAAGTATCTTTTTTAAGTTTGTCATCAATTCTGTTTTTACAGTGCAGAATGAGGCGATTTTTTTCTCCTCAAAGTCCGACTGATGGTTGAACCTCTCACGTCTAACCGGAACATCCCTGAAATCATTTTTGCGCTGTAAAAAAACAAACTTTTAAACTTTTTTATCTAGATTTTACGGTAAAACGGGAAAAACTAACTTTGATCAATTTAAAAAAAAAGAAAGATTTAATCCAGTGTCTTTTTTTTTTTTTGCAATTTTTTTCAGCAATTCTTTATTTACAGTGCATGCTTTGACATCACAAGCAATCACTGTAAAAAAAAGCATTCCGTGTCAAAAAGAAATCACTCAACTAAATGTTTTTACAACTTATATTAATAAGTTATTCTCAAAGACACTGT
>VRLP01004585.1:0-47013 GCA_009660295.1 Lophius piscatorius
GTGTGTGTGTGTGTGTGTGTGTGTGTGTGTGTGTGTGTGTGTGTGTGTGTGTGTGTGTGTGTGTGTGTGTGTGTGTGTGTGTGTGTGTGTGTGTGTGTGTGTACAGTGGCAGTATTTTCCACATATTTATTGCTTTTAACTCTATTCTGACATGTGGGAATGAACACAAAGTGGATTCTGACCTTTCAGGCCGCTGGAAATGGAACCAGCAGCCCATTCATGTCATTTTTATTGTGTGCAGAATAATATATCCTCCCTCCTTTATTGTTATTTGACATTTAGGCTGTCAGGTAGTCGTGTTCACTGAGAATATCCGACTGAGAGGCTGAAAAAAGGTTTTTAAAACCCCTCCTTCCCAAAATAAATCAAAATAATGAATACGTGCTGTTTTTAGCCGGAGGAGATCTGCCAGTGGAACGAGCTTGGTGGGATTTCTGGAAATGAGACGAGATATTTAAATAATATAGACACCTTAAATTAACAGGGAAATAATCATTTTTCCATCTATTTTCTTTTTTTTTTTACAGTATAAGGAGATGGTCAGAAATGCTATACCTCCATAGTGCGAGGAAGATCTGGATTGATTTTTGAAAAGGTCGGTTCTATATTTACAACACTAATAATAATAATAATACATTTAATTTATAATGCACTTTACATTTGGATCAAATCTGAAAGTGCGAACACTAGGGGGAGCTTTATTTTTTTGCATATGAACCGACTGGAGCAGATCTCTATTTTGTATATACATATTTTACTCTAATAGGTCATATTTTACTCTAATAGGTCATATTTTACCCACCAGGGGGCGTTTTTTTTAATCAAAAAACACTTTGTTGGTCATAACTTCCTAACCGTTGGTACGATTTAATCCAAATTTGGTGCATAAGATTCTCTTAAGATCACTTGAGCTGATCTAAACCTTAAATGTGTTATTGTACTCTTGTAGTTCATATTTTACTCACTAGGGGGAGCCTTTTTTATAGTTTTACGAACTATACTCAAACTCTTGCATGGATGATTTTCAAATTTTATACCTACATAGACCCTAGTGTGAGGAGGAACTGGGTTGATTTTAGGAGGGTGAGGTTTGTGTCTAAAATATCTCATTAAAGGTTTGAGGCCATAAATTCTCAAGCATGGGTTTGGTTTTGTCCAAATTTGATGCATCAAAGAGACTTGAGGAGATCTATTTCGTAAACATATGTTGCTCACTAGGGGGCGCTTTCTTTAATGAACACATTTTATTTTAATCAGGGGTATTGATGTACAATTCAGGGGATTAGGGGCTCCTTTACCGTCGCGGAGGACATCAAAGGCCTAGTTTACGGTTCAATGTTAGATTTAGAAAGGAAACCGCCGTATTAAGGGGAAGGAACGATCATCACATGAGTTACATGTTAAACAAAAGGGTCAAAGGTCACATGTGGAGGGATATGCATAACACCTAAGCATCACATTTACCATAAATATATGTTTTTTTAGAAGGCAGGTTTAATAATTAGCCCAGTGTTTGTAATGTTATGGCCCATATGATGGGTTTGTTGCTTAAGAAATCATCTTCACGATGACGAAGGTGGTTGAAATTGCTAAGGAGAGTCACCATTAACAGAACGCCGGTCATAAATATGAAGAAATCTGAGGCACCCGTGGGCGATAAATCAAAAAACAGACCTTGAGAGGTTGAGCTTTTGATGCGTCTTCCTTCACGCAGCTTCAAAAACACTTCCTGGTGTCTGAGCGCCAGAGCTGTCAGGATTTCACAGCGTCTCTTTGCACATCATCAGAATGTTTGCATCAGGGGATGAGCTGCTCAAACGCTTCTTGTCTTTCCACGGATTCTTCATTCTGCGGCTTTTTTTGATCATTTCTCCTGTACTAGTAACTTTTTTGGATGATTTTTGGTTCAGTCTTTCTGACCTACTGGGTGTCCCAGGGACCACCGGAGCGTTAACTGATCCAAGAATCTGATGTTTCCGGGATTCAACCTCAGGAAAAAAATGTTTAAACCCACTGAGTGAAATTTAAACAGAGTGAACCTGAACACATCTCCAAATTCAGAGATGATTTTTATTTATCTTTTTAAATCACCGCCAAATGCAGTTTCTCATTCCCTGTAGATATTTAATAACTCGCCCTGACCTTTACCAAATGACCAGGAAATGGGAGGTGTTTTCATTTCCCTTCCCTCATTGTTGCTCCTTCCTCCAAATTATCATTTGACCTTCACTGCTGTCGGATTCCAACGCCGCTGCTCGCTGAGGAGGCTCGCGCCCTAAAAACTGCAACTCCAATGGGTGATTGTTTAAAAAAAAGAAATGTTTTCATGACCAACCCGCCTTAGACATTTTTTTTTTTTTACACATTTTGCACAAAATGTAACTAAAAAGCTTCAAATTAGCTAAAAAGTTTGATTTCTCTGCTGCATGTATGATATTTTATTCTTATAATTCATAGTCGACTCACTGGAAGGAGCTTTTTTTTAAAATACACTGTTTATCAAACACATAACCTCCTAAGCATTGAGCTGATCTAGTGTAAACTTTGTGAATACGTGATTGGACTCGAGGAGATCCGTCTGGTTTATTAAATATTTAACTCCAGTAGTTCATATTTTAATAGGGGAGAATGAAAAAACACTTTTGAACATGAATCCCACACTTTCAGTCCAATTTAGTCCAAATTGACCTCATATGAACCGCCTCAAGGAGATCTAACCAAAAACCATTTTTATGATCGTTACTTCCCATCATCTTCATCATTGAGTCCCTATGGGGTCTGATCTCAGAGCAGACCGCTGACTTCATAGAAATAGTTATAAGTTGAGTCATTATGGACTGTTTGAGATTTTTATGGAGTCACATTTAATCTGAGGAGGTCGATCAAGGAGGATTGCATGTACAACGCAGGGGATTGGAGGCTTCTCAGGGGGAAATAGCCCTTACTCTATGGGCCGGCCCACTTCCCCCCCACATCAGAAGCGTCGTCCTCAGGAGACCCTGCATCACCAGCTGATCAGCTTCACTCGGCCAAAGTTGTGAACATGTTGGATCAGAGCGGAACGACGTTCTTCAGAATCTTTCACCTCCTGAGGGGAAAAACTTCCAACATCCATGAAAACTTACTGATGTGTTTTTTTCTCCCTCTGCTGCTACGGATTCTAATCAGCTGTGGAGAAAACACCACTGGCATTATCGCATTCCTCTGCGGACGCACGCATGCACGCATGCATTCATCCCTGCAACATGCACACACACCCCCCCTCCCCTCCCCGGCAACCGGGTCCGAGTCCCCGGCGCCGCTCTGGTGTTCTGGCTCGGATAATAATGTATTTTCCGGCTGTTGTGTCTGCAGCCACAGGAACGTAATAACAGCTTGTCGAGGTTCTTTGTGCCGGGAAACATTTGCATATTCAAATGTGATGAGGAGTCGAGCTCGCCACGGCTGACTCTCTCTCTAATGTTCCTACTCACTCGCCGGGGTTGGTGCTCGCCGTTCGCGGGGCTAATGGCGGCATCAGTTCTTCCTCGTTCCTCCAATATCACGGCACAAAATAAGAGCTGAACCTGGATTTCTGCATTTTGAAGCTGTTGCTGGTCTTGAATTCCCTCACGCCTCCTCGCAAATATACTTGATTTACTGCCTCTCCTCTGCCAAGAGCCGCCGCCGCCGCCGTCCCGCGAATGAAAGATAATGGAGGCCGGGTAAACAGCGAGCGCGCTGAGACCATTCCAGCTCTGCAGCTTTATCACATCCTCACACACTGATGTAGAGATTTCCTCAAATCACGCCGAGAGGAATATATATATATATATATATATATTCATATTTTTTTTCACCGTTTAGCGTTTAGTGTTTTGCATTCTTGAGGCTTCTTGCAGTTTTATTTGGAGTTTAAGGTTTTCAGATAACCATCTCCCAGAACTCCACCAATCTCCCAGAACTCCAGCGCTCACGCCGTTCATTGGAGCTAAATGGAATCGTAGCGTTCCGATAATTCAAAGTGACATTTAAGACTCGACTGTAAGTTTTCTCTTTTCCGGGACGGCCTTCCATTTATCCAGGGTAGTGTAACAAAAGTCATTCGTCATAATAAACGCGACGTCGTGTCTGGAATCACTAGCTGATGGTTTAACATTTAACTTTTATAAAATATTGGATTTCATTTTCTCCTTATTAGTGGGCGGGGCCAGAAATCTCAGCGGCGGATGTGACAAAACAACATGGATGGATTCGGTTTAAAAGTCCCTCAGAACATTTTATCTTTACATTCTGGGTGACATCACCTTTAAAGAACTTTAGAGTTAAAGGGGAAGTTAGTCATTTATTAGCCACAACTCGTATGAATCATTCAGACGCGCTTTAATTGAGGGATTCTTCACCTTTATAGCTACAACCGTGTCCATAATAATAATAAATATTATAATATTTATTATTAATATTTATTATTATTAATAATATTAGGTTTTTTATTTCTTTCTTTTATGCTGTATAATAATAATAATAATTAAATCCACTTTTACATGATCTGTATGTATTATTATACAGTTATCCTCTGTTTCTGTAATTGTTTGTATCATACAGCTTTGGTACTGTAACGGAAAACATACTTTTGATGAACAGCCTGGACTTTGTGTTCCAGAAGGAAAATCTGATCCTGTTTTATGTCTTTTCCAAGCAAATATGCAATTACGCTGACTCAGCACATATTTAGATGACAATAATAATAATAATAATAATGTGCTTCCAACTTGTGGCAACAATTTGAGGGAATTATCTTCCATGTTTGACTATTATAATACCCCCCCCCCCCTCAACAAAACCAGCATCATGACTTTATGGTTGGTATAACCTCAACAATGCCGTGAGGAGGAGAATAAAATACGACGTTCAGGCTGCAGCTGGAAGAAGAATGTTCTTGTAATTATCCCTGATTCCCTTTTTTCCAAACGCTCACATACTTTTAGGCATTATTGTCACTGAGTCTAGAACAAACATGTCACATGACTGTTACATGAGGAGCGGGACCCTGGTGCGCCGGCTGCTGTTTAGAGAACTAGTTATGGTCTGTCCTGGAAAAAACGCTTTTCGATCGTCCTGTCGATGAGAAAATACAGAAGACAAAAAAACGCCAAACATTTTTATCGCTTAGGGCTGAAATACGGGAGGAAATGAGGCTTTAATAAACCCGATCGCTCTCCTACTGTTGAGTCATCACACAAAGTAATGACAATTTCAATACCGTCGTTAGCAGCAGCCCACACACACACACACACACACACACACACACACACACGCAAACAATCCAGTCTTTTACTCCGATCAATAGTTCCAAACAGCCGAGTCACTCTTTACAATTAGGGTAGA
Organism: Lophius piscatorius; assembly: GCA_009660295.1. NCBI lineage: Eukaryota > Metazoa > Chordata > Actinopteri > Lophiiformes > Lophiidae > Lophius > Lophius piscatorius. Next base: position 5,368 of record VRLP01004585.1, read on the forward strand.
AATATTAGAACCGATGCTCAGCTGTGGCAGACATTGTCTTAGTGTGTGTGTTAATGTGTGTGTGTGTGTGTGTGTGTGTGTGTATACATCCGGTGGGGTGAAGACCAGCCCAGGTCAATATGTGCAGCCAGAACCAGCAGCACACAGACTGGAGAGGGGGGAGGAGGGTGAAGAGGAGAAACCCCCTGAAGAGAAGGACGCCAGAACATCCTGAATGAAGGAGAACAAAGTCAATCACACGTTCTTCGTCCTGTAAATATTAAGTTTGGAACGTCGCATGTTCGGCCCGTCCCGCATGTGTTCTGTATTAAAATCGGATCATGTCAGATTAGACGTGATGGATGGGAGGAAGAGTATTGGATTACTGACTGCTGTGAAACTGATCAATACTTCTACATGGAGGATCTTGACCCGATCGATCCAGTGACATTATCAGGTTCCATACTCAAGCCATTAATGTTTTATTAATAATAAAAAAGAATCTGCCGACACGGCCGGATTTAAATCCTAGAAATGTATCAGAAACTCTTTATTCTCTGCTAGTAGAAGAAATGTTAAAATAAAATCAGCATAAGGGCTGTGATTCCTTTAAACGGGTCTGGTTGGATGGATGATGTCATCTCTGACAGATGTTTTCTACCATTTGGAGAAATTGGTTATGACAAATCTGAGATCTTCTGCTACGAGCTAGCATGCTAACTGCTACGCCAGGAAGAAGGGAGATTTTTAAAGCTGCAGTAAAACTGTAGTAAACCGGTAAAACAAAACTAAAATCCGATTTATAAGATTATTTCATGATGAGATTTTGTTTTTCATAGAAAGTAGTCACTTTAAATTACTAAAGCTCAACCTTTTGGTAAATTATGTTTTAAAAGAAAATAACTGTTCGACCCTTAAAAGACTTTTTTTTTTAGCTGTAACATCTTACATAATAATTGTTCAGTCAGTCGTCACATTATTATTATCTCCCCCAAAAATCATATCGAATAGGACTTTCTGAATAGCCACAGTTAATGCCTCCTCCTGGGTGGCGTGGTGGTGTCCCCCAGGGCTCCACCCTATGACCCTGACTCTTCTGCATATACATGCTGCCAATTAATTCATTTTATTATCAACTGATTATGCACCAACAAAAACCTATTTATGAATATTATATCGCACTAACCCTCAGAGGAGCCCCTAAATTTTACGGACTGCTCCTTTAAAGAGTCAGTCCGTTCAGTTGTGTCACTCGTTTTCTAAAAGATGAGTCCCTCCTTGGAGCTGCTGTTTCAGGAGTGGCATGTCGATCAGCTCTGCTGTCAATCATCTATGAGGGACTTCTTTTTCTCCTGAAAATGCCGGAATAACTCCTGGAATAACTCCTGGAATAACCCCTGGAATAACTCCTGGAATAACTCCTCCAGAGTTACATCAACTGAGAGCGTTGTGCTGCGACGGAGCTTCTCTCAGTTCCACAAACTTCAGCGCTCTGATCGGTCTCTCAGTCTGCCGGCTTCCACCGTCATTATTCTACTCCATGTCCCACTTCTCTCTCCACTGCTCCCTTCCCTCCTCCCCTCCCTCCATCCCTCTGTCGCCTCAGGAAGAATTCAGCACCAACTGACAGTCTGATTTAGTTCCAATACCAACCTCCCATCCCTGCTCCTCTCTCTGTCTCCTCCTCTCTCTGTTCCTCTCTGGAGAGAGAGTGTCGCACATAAATCTCCTCTGTAGCCATCTATTACCTTCTACATCCCAGCCCTGACCTAATTCCTCCATGTCTCCAATGTGTCAGTAGGTCCAGGATATAGTGGTGCCGACTAGTCTGTCTCCCTCGCGCCGGTCCAGACCGAGTCTCCTCCGTCTTTTATGCTTAATTACTTTACTAACACTCTTTCCTCGCTGCGCTAATCTAATATGACAAATGGCTCATATGTAGTTCATTATTCTAATCGGCCCTTTTATTTCTGAGGAACCCTCTGTGTGTCTGTGTGGGTCCAAGAACCGTGACGTTATAAATCTCTGGCTCTGTTTTAAAATGTATTTTACTATTAGTAGCTTCATTATCATTCCTTCTCTTCACGGCCCTCCTCCGGGTCTGAAGCTGAGTTTAGCACTAATGCTAATCGGAATATAGGCCATAACATTAAAACCACAATCAACTGCAGCAAATCTAAAACTCTGCTGCTCACCTCCTGACCCAAAACCCACTCCTCCAGAACCAACCAGTGGCTCCCTTTCCCACAGCAGATCCAGTTCAAAGTCCGTCCTTCGGCTTCCACTCCTCTAAAGCCAACCTGCCCTCTACGGCGCTCAGGACCAAACACCGGACCTGGGGTACCAGCCTCCTGGATCTCTTCCCAAAACTCACCTTTTCAGACCCGCTTTTAATATTTAATGAATATTGTGTGACTCACCTGCTGTGATTTGAGTTGTTTATATTTATATTTTAATGTCTGACTTTGATTCCTATTATAGCAGGTTGTACTTTGTACTACTGAAGTACTTGTGAAAAGTACTCTATAAATAAAACAAAGTCCTTATTACTATTATTTAATATAGTAATGAAATCATCAATGATATTCTGAGTTCACCTGTAGGTAGTTGCATCAGTCTCAGCAGAGTCATCAGTCACCACCACCACCCAGACTCCGAGCGGGGGGGAAACACCTGCTGCTTCTCAGCGTAGAGACCGTTGAATCACGATGAGGCATCTAAGCGCTGAAGACTCATTCTCACATATTATCTGCAGTTTGATGAAACAGTTTCATTCATTAACTTGTTTTCTTCTCATATCCGCTAAAACTCGAAACACCACGTGTCGTGTGTGAGGTCTTGAACTCCATACATGCAGAGAAAACAATAAGGGAACCGCTGAGGCTCCAGACAAAAAAAAAAAAAATCACAGCACCTAGAAAAGACTGAACTTCAATAATATTACATTTCCCATAATGCATCAGATCCTTCCCCTTGCATGTATGGTCTGGAGTCACATACAGTACGGATGGATAGATCTTCACAGCCGGCAGGGATTCCAATTATCCTCTCAACGTCGTCCGTTCAGATGGGCAATTATCTCCAAAGTGTCCTTCAAAGGGATTTCTTCAGACGGAGCAGCCGGCGAGGCCTCAAATAGTCTAATCCTTCTCAGGCGGCAGGAACCCTGTGTCGGTACGTGTAAGGCGGTAAACCGAGCTTTCGATGTGGTCAGCAGCGAAAGGTCCGCCTGAAGGAGCCGTAAAACGCAGCAGGACGATAACCGTCATCCAATGGATCCAGCTGAAATGTTCTCAGCCACGTTAATCGTTTTTGAGTAGGAGAACAAAAGTCATCTGGAACTGGAACCACGGACCGCAGCTAACCAACGCAGAGTGACGTTTCACAACCAGCTTTCACCCTCAGCTGGGGGGGGTTATGAATCAAAACAGATGTCGAAACTTCTGAAGAGGAAGCATCTTCTTTTTTTAAAATATCTATGAAAGAATTATGTATTTGAAGGAGCCCAAATGTGTTGGGTTGGAAAACAGAAATAGAGATATATAGAGATGTGGCGCCGCCACCAATGCCTAGCGAGGTTAGACCCCGTTTAAGCCCGTGTGCTAACATTCGCCGTCGCGTTTTAAATCGCTTCTGTGCCTTCTGTCCTTAAAGTTTAGTTTGAAAGCTCTGAGGCAGAAAGAAGTTTGTTTGCTAGCAACATGCTAACAAGACCAAAACAAAAAAAAGGCGCCGCCGCATATGGATTCATTTACGGACCAGGTGTGTCTTGCAGGACGTTGACAGTATGGCTATCCACATCAGAGAGCATTGTGGGTAAGCTAGCTGCATTTGACTGCATTGAGTGATAACTTGATAACTTTTTCTTCCTTGCTATAGAGTTGCTGCCAGCCACAAATAGCACTTCCTGTTTTATGACCAATTGTTATTTATTGTCAAAATGACGCGTCACCATGGTAACACGGACGCTCAGTAACCCGGGCGCAGTGAGAAAAGAAGGCGCTGACGGTCAAGACGCCGATGATCAGGCTGAAATCATAAAGTGTTCTCCGGCTTAAAGCCCGTTTTGAAAAGGCAGAGCTAGAAAGAGAAGGAGGAAGAGGAAGAGGGAGGAAGAACCACTCTTGGAAATTGAAAGCAGTAAAATACGACCATCTGCGTTGACGTTCCTGGTCTTTTTTATTTTATTTTAAGGGTCTTTCAGCTTCCGTGGCGGCGTGATCTTTTCAGAGGCAGCTTTGAATGTTTTATCTACAGTGGAGGAGGAAGAGGGAAAAAATGCCACGATAAAAATATATATATATTCTCCACATTTCCTCGATAAAAGAAATTCTGTTTCATTTTTTTCTTCTCAAATATCTGCTATTTCCAAACAGCAAAAACCTGCATTACTTCTCTGATGTGACTTTCAGGTGCGGCTGGTCTCGGTTGTTGGCGGGGGGATATTTCAGCTGGTGGAAGAGAGGGGAAGGTATTTCCGGACTTTGATGGAAGCTTTCAAGGTGGTTTGAAGGTTGGCGGATTAGAGGGGAGGAAGTAGGTTGACGGGGAGAGAGGGAGAACGGGTGGTAAAAAAGAAGGACAAAGAAGAGGAGGATGGTTTAGTTTAGGTGGAGACATGCAGGTGGAGCATATGGAGGAGGATTTGAGGGAACAAGAGAGGGAAGAAAGGAAAAAAAAAAAAAGGGTGATTTAAGTCATTACCGATTCCCCCGCGGGCTTTTTACCTTCATAATAAGGACATTAAGAACTCATCAGGAAAGTGAGAGCATTCTATTCAGCCCTCTGAAGGGGCCTTAAGTTCAGATTTAAGGGGATTTCTCCCTTGGAGATGCCTCTTGTTAGCAATGAAGTACAAACAGACGTACGGAAACTCCATTTCTACCGCGGTCGGTCTGAACCTGCCAATATGTAGCATCAGAATCAGGCTCCCCGTTTCCTTTGCTAACATCCCATCGAAAAGACTCTTGAAGAAAAAACATCTGCAAAAGCCACAACACATTAACAAAAAAAATCTGCAAAAGCCACAACACATTAACAAAAACCATCTGCAAAAGCCACAACACAACACTTGAAGAAAAAACATCTGCAAAAGCCACAACACATTAACAAAAACCATCTGCAAAAGCCACAACCACTTGAAGAAAAAACAACTGCAAAAGCCACACACATTAAGAAAAATGATGTGCAAAAGCCACAACACATTAAGAAAACAATCTGCAGAAGCCACAACACAACGGAGGTGTATATGCAGGACACTTAAAAGCGATGGGCTTTTTAATTGCTTCATAGTGAAGCAATAAAATGTTCTCTGTTTTATAGTGAATAAAACAGAGAAAATGCACAAACATTTCACGATATTTTGATTAGCCGTGGTAGTTTATCGTTAATCAACGTCGTGTAAACCACAAATAAACTAAATACTGACCCTGACATGCCCAGAACCCAAAGCTACAGTAAACAAGGTTTGGTGTACCTGCTGAAGAAAACTCTTCACCAGAAATTGGATATTTGTTTGTGACATTGTGACCCTTTTGCACACGTTGCCATGGCAACACCTGAAGTCAGTTTGGGGTGATGGTGGTTAAGAGTAATCATAATCAGAGGAAACACCTAAAGGGCCGTCCCCTCTCTAAGTCACACCGTGAGGAAACCCAATCAGGGTCAAAACCGGTTGGAATGTTTCCTCTCATTATGATGGTTTTTTTAATTTTTACCAAGACACGCGGTAACAAACTCTGTGCCAGACGGCTTTGTTTCTCTGAGGCTCCATTCTCTGCTCTCCTTTGCGAGACGGGTCAGCAGCACCTGTACTCCACACCTCCGTTCTGTATCATCACAGACGAGGTTCCGTCTCTGTGAAGGTAGCGGAGGTAGTAACAGAGACGTAACGAGCATCTGCGTAAACGAGGCAGAAAGAAAGCCGCGACGTCGTTACCGGAAACTCAAGTTTTTACAAACGGGACCTGCCGCGTGGCGGAACCGGTGTCACAACCAGAAGTCTTAGAAGCAGCGAGAAGGTAACTGGAAGAAGAAGAAAAAGACAATTAACCAAAAAATGTTTTCAATGGTAACACATCAGGGCTTAACGCTCCGACAGACGACGTCACCTCAGACTCTGGATCCTTTCTGCTCACAGTTGCAGCACCTCTATAAGAAAAAAAGAAGAAAAAGAAACACTTTCTCTGTTTCCTCTCCTCTCCTGCCTTTTCTGACCTCGGTTCCTCTTCTCATCAGCCTGGCTTATTGTTTCCTCTGCCCTTTCCACTTCTCTCCTCACTTCCTCCTTTTGTTTGTCCCGCCTCTTCACCTACCTCTTCCTCTCAACCTTAATTCGTCTCAGGCTCAATTCCAAATTTCCTCTCCGGGTCTAGCTCGTCCCCTTTAGTGTTCCCTTCCTCCTCGGTCATTGTCTCTGCTTCCTTTTTTCATCTTTGCTCTCCTCACCTCCCACCTCTGGCACTCACCCCTTCCTCTCATCTATTCTCTCCCATCCTCTGCCTGGTAGCCTATAGCTCCCTTCTTTCCATTCCTCCTCTGTCTTCCATCTCCCTATTTCTACTTCAATATTCTCCTCGTTTCCTTTTTCCTTTCCTTTTTTGTGTTTCCAATCTTCTCTCTCCTCCCTAGATCTGTTTTTTCTACTCTTTTTGTTTTGCTCACTTTCACCCTCTTTTCTCTTTGTTTCCTCATTTTCTCCCTCTCCTCCTGGTCCCCTCTCTCTCTCCCTCGCTCTCGCACTCTCTCTCTCTCCCTCTCTCTCTCCTCTCAGGGAGATTATTGATGACCTCCTCTTCTCTGTGGCGGGGCAAAATGGAAACAAAGACCCCTGAAATGAGTGAAACTGCATCTCAACCCCTCGGGCAGGTGACCAGGTGAGTGACTCTGTGTCGCTATGAGTGTGTGTGTGTGTGTTTGTGAGTGTTGCATGATGGGATATGTGCCCAGGTTGAAGTTATGGTGGTTACGCTGACAATCGCAAAAAGGAAAAGGGGGGCAGAAGAAAAGAAAATCGTTTTCTCCAGTAGGCTGAGAGTGTGTGTGTGTGTGTGTGTGTGTGTGTGTGTGTGTGTGTGTGTGTGTGTGTGTGTGTGTGTGTGAGGACTAACAGTGGACTCCTGCTACCTCTGGCCCCACAGGCCTCTCAGAATAAATGGATTTTCTTTTTCTATTCTAGGACGCACTGGACCTTATTTCCTTCTCGTTCTTCCTCTCTTTCAATCTCTGTCTTCATCGGCGTTCTCCCCGAGCTACAAGAACACGGTCAACGATGTTTCAACCCTCCGAGCCCCATCATGAGACTTTAATTTCATTTAATAGTGGTTAATTACAGCACGCTGTATGGAGGAAGCTGATCCAATCACACGACAGCAGACTTACCGGTCGGGTGAGACGGGTCAGAACATCAATGTGACGGTGAGGATGAAAGAACTATAAACATCAGAACGGTTGCTATGGTTACCGCTGGATTACTGCATTACCGATTACTTTATGACGAATGTATCTGTGCAAACAAGTGTGCAGTTTTACCGGCCAATCAGAAGAGGCGGTTTTCTTCACCTGCGTAATATGATGACAAATTAAGTTCTACGAGTCCGTTTCAAGAATCCAAGTCTTTGAGCAAAGCTCAACTTAAGTAAACACAAGTCTAAAGTCACTGAGGTAGAGTCCAACACAAGTCCAGAGTAATCGAACTGGAGTAAAACACGTCTGTGTAGATTCTCACTCATCCAGGTCAGGGTTGAATCCCAAAGCAACTGGACCTATAACTGTAACTGTTCCTCATGAAGGTATGAAGGCGGGGTGACGGGTGACGGGTGACAGTTGATGGGTGACGGGTGACGGGGTCATGGGTGCCTGATGGGCGTGGGAAGCAACGGTTGCCCGTGTTGTCTAATCCCACAGACACAGATGAGCTTCTATAGCAAAGATTGCTGTCAAAAAAAAATTGAATGCTGGTTCTGGCAGAAACAGCCGGTGCATCTCAGAGCGGATCAGCGGACCTACGCAATATTAAAAAAGGTCCGGTCAACTTTAGGGTTTTAAGATTTTTGTTTCGCTCTCCCTCCCCACCCTCTCCCCCCCCCCCCCCCCCCCCCCCCCCCCATAACGTTCTTCAGAGGATGAGCAGAGCAGCAAACATCCTGTCAAAAATGATTCCTCCCTACAAAAGACAGAAACCAGCGAGGTCGTCACACGTTTGCGTACGTCACACACAGCCGTTACACACATGACGTCCTGCAGACTGTATTGGATCACATCCCATTTAGATGATGGACCCGTAGTGCTTTCATTTCCTCTGAGTGTCTGTGGTTGTAAAGACGTGGATACTGTAACTTTAACGTCAGTTAAATGTTCTTTATTTTGTTCCAAACAAAGGTCTGATTTTCTGACACGAAGCTGCAGAGCGGATATTTGATGTAAGACATCTCCTTTAAGCCTCGACACCGTTTCTCTCCTTCAAAAACAAAAAAAACTCTCCTTGAATTCAGTTGTTTTTTTTCTGCAGTGTGGGCGTTTTAGGATTCTTCCATCTGCTTTGGCTCTCAGCGGCTCTCAAGCCTGAAAATCAAATCTACAGACAGAGAGAGCCAGAGACTCTTGACAATGTCCAGAGACGGTCCGTCTCCGACTCATCTCCATGGTGATAACGGCATTATATCACAGGGAAGCTGCGAGGGAGGAGAGGAAGTGGCAAATAAGTGAAACCTGAATGCTGAACATGTATATGAAGACGATAGGACTGTGTGGATTATGAATGAGTGAATGCTGTTTCAATCTAATCCAAACACTCAAATGTGGTGATTTTCTGACAGGTGGTGCGTTCGTGGTCATGGGTTTGTTCAAACTGAATAAACAGAGGCGATCCAACAACAGAGACCGGAGACACGTCAAATATTTTCCTCTCTTGATTTCCCTGATGTGAAATCCGTCCTGTTTCTGTTAAACACCGGCTGAATTATCGGTTCTATGCATCTGCTGGATCTCAGAACCCGTGTGACACGGTACCATCAGGGACAAACCAGATACGAGGGAATAAAGGGTCGATGTCGGGATCTCTGCTCAGCTAGCGTAAAGCTAACAACCTTCGCCGCGACTGTTTCTGTGTCTTGAGGCCTTTTATGACAGCAGCTTATTTCTGGTTTATTTTTACTTTTCTTCATTGTTTTTTTATGCGTTTTATTTGTTTAGTAAACCTATAAAACCTTTTTTTTTGCTCCTGTTTCAAAATTTTCGACTCTTATATTCACGTCATTTTTGAGCATAAAACTAAAAACTCACTTTTTTTAATTTATTTTTTTTATAATTTAATAATTCTATATTTCTCGTATTTATTAGTTTAACAACTACTTCCTTGCTTCTATTAGATTTTTTTTTTTTCACCTGATGGCGATAAGGACTTTAACCCATGACGTCTCCAACATGAAAGAAGACTTTTGTACGTTTACTTTATAATTAAACCTTCATCATGTGGATGGGGTCAAAACTTTTTATTCTCTTTAAACAAAAGGCTTTGGAAGAAGAAAAAAAAGAAAAGAAGAAAGAAAAAGATAATTCCATATATAGACACATTTTCTATGCACATATAAAAATATTCACATATATACAAACGTCTAAATGCAAAACAAAAAATTCAAAAATTACGATCCAGGATCCTTCTTCCTTTAAAATTTTAATTAATTGATTAATTGATTTCTTAAACCGCATTTACTTTCTTCTTTTTTTTTCCTACATTAGTTCCCCTACTAAGAAAAACATCTACGTCCACAAACAACAACAACAAAGATCAAAGACTTCCTCCAGACTTTTTCCCCACATGTTGGAAGCGACAGAACTTTCCACGTCTGACATGTGCTCGCTCTTCATCGCGTGCGTGTGAATGAAGTGTCGGTGGTCTCAAATGAAAGGCTTCAGCACATAATAAAATGATCGTTGGGTTTTTGAATTAATGGCCTTGATTCCACCAGGCGCAGCTGTACGGAACTTTGGCCCGGTTTTGTTCCGTCTTCCACAAAATTCCATAAACCGCTGGGAAAGTTTGACAAGCTGAGAGTTTTGTCTCCGCCGAATACTCAAAAACCGTTTCAGGGATCGTTTACCAATTTTATTCCCACGTAGGTTTTAGTGCGAGGAAGAACTGGATTGTTTTGGGGGGGGAAAGGTCGCTTGCACATTTCCGACACTAGGGGGAGCTTCACCTGCAAAACGTGTTGGGATCATAAGTAAAAGAATGGAGTGGACATTCCACTTCTGGGGAATTTCTTGTACAACACAGGGGATTGGGGACTTTTTGGGGGGACATACCCCAAAGGTCTGGTTCTATGACGATAATAGTCAAACTTCATCTTTCAGCTTTAAAAAGCACTAATTGTAAAGGAAAGTGTAGAAAGAACCCTTTGATCTCAATCTCCCAAAACTTCCCTTGAGACTCGTTTTCACACGTCATCTGTTTTAATAAATCATCTTTTCTTTGTTCTCTTCTTCTCTGATCGAAGTTCAATCGATCTCAGATTATACAAAACTATAATACCGCTTTAAAGTTGAGCAAACTAGTTTTGGGAAAAGAAGCCATTGCTCAAGCGATTGGTGATTCAAGTGGCGTATTTGTAGAATTAACATCAAAATGGAGATGAAATAGTCAGAAGGCAGCATGAGAAATCCCAAACAATGGACACAGGAAGTTCCTGAACGAAAAAGGAGCGAAGAGAGCGGAAACAAAGCCGTTTTGCAAATGATCCTGAAAGCCTCATTAGAGCACATCATTAGTTCCCTGCTAGGCGGATGTACGGAGGTATTTAATGAATGTTAATGAGATTGATTTAATGGCTTAACCAAGACGCCTTAAATGACGGCGGCCATCGTCTGAGCTCCGTTCATGGATCATCATCCGGGCCGGATATCTCGTCTATATAGATATATCTATATCTATATATCTATATCACATACACCGACTAGGAAACAATTAGAAAAATATCATACATGCGATCAGAACCCGGCTCAGATCGGTGCTGGTACTGAATCCTCTTGTGGGCAGAATTGAAGATGCTGTAATTCCGAGAGGATCACGATGGTTTTACTGCCTTCCTCACCGGAACGCTTCCATCACTGATTCATTTATTTTTTCTCAACTAGACGTAACATAAAACAGTGTGGGTGAAGAATCATTTATCGCCACGTCAGCAGTTCCTGCTGCAGGAGCGTTCACTGAGCGAGGAAAGAGGGAACAGGCCAGACGTCTACCTCCTTTTTCTTCGTCTTCTGCCTAATTGGTCGTTTCTGCAGCGCTCCAATCGGCCGCAAAGTGTTTAATTGATGCGGTGCAGAGAGGAGGAGGTCGGGTCATCGGGACCGGCCCTCCTCCTCCTCTCTGGTGAGAACTGGGTTGTTTTCTGTATCAGTGAGTGCAGCTTTGTCAATATTCCCCCGAGCAACGAAAGGAAAGAAAAACACCTTTTTCTTCTGCAGGCAGAGGACAGGTGATCGTCGCTGGCTGCCATTTTTCACCAGACAGGCCTGAGGCCGCAGGTACGACGGGTTCTCTCTCTTTCTAGACTCAATTTTCTTTTTCTGAGGAGAATTTAATCACTTCTTGGAGTGTGTGCATGTATGCATGTGTGTGTGTGTGTATGTGTGTGTGTGCATGTATGCATGTGTGTGTGTGTGTGTATGTATGTGTGTGCATGTATGCATGTGTGTGTGTGTATGTGTGTGTGCATGTATGCATGTGTGTGTGTGTATGTGTGTGTGTGCATGTATGCATGTGTGTGTGTGTATGTATGTGTGTGCATGTATGCATGTGTGTGTATGTATGTGTGTGCATGTATGCATGTGTGTGTGTGTATGTATGTGTGTGCATGTATGCGTGTGTGTGTATGTATGTGTGTGCATGTATGCATGTGTGTGTGTGTATGTGTGTGTGCATGTATGCATGTGTGTGTGTGTATGTGTGTGTGCATGTATGCATGTGTGTGTGTGTGTATGTATGTGTGTGCATGTATGCATGTGTGTGTGTATGTGTGTGTGCATGTATGCATGTGTGTGTGTGTATGCGTGTGTGTGCATGTATGCATGTGTGTGTGTGTGTATGTATGTGTGTGCATGTATGCATGTGTGTGTGTGTATGTGTGTGTGCATGTATGCATGTGTGTGTGTACGTGTGTGTGTGCATGTATGCATGTGTGTGTGTGTGTGTATGTATGTGTGTGCATGTATGCATGTATGTGTGTGTGTGTGTGTATATGTGTGTCTGTGCGTGTATGTATGCATGTGTGTGTGTGTGTGCATGTATGCATGTGTGTGTGTCTGTGTGTGTGTATGTATGCATGTGTGTGCGTGTTCGTGTGTGTGTTTGTGTGTGTATGTGCATGTATGCATGTGTGTGTGTGTGTGTATGTATGCGTATGTGTGTGTGTGTGCACGTGTGTATGTATGTGTGTGTGTGTGTGTGTGTGTGTGTGTGTTCGTATGTTGGCCCAGTTAATATTCAGGTTGTGGAACGAATGCTAATTTAATCAATATGCTGTAAATCCGACTGGTTGCTCGTTCATGCTGGTGTGGAGTCCTTGCAGGAAAAAAAACACACAGAGGCTATAGTCACCACACACACACACACACACGCACGCACACGTACACACATATGTGTAAACATGCACACACAAACTGACACACATTCATCCAAAGTTCAGGCTTTTACAGATCTATATATAGGTCTTCCCGGCTTCTACGTATATCCGCTGTCACTATGTTTCAGGTTGTGTGTGTGTGTGTGTGTGTGTGTGGGTGTGTGTGTGTGTGTGTGTGTGTGTGTGAGCGTTTCCTGGCAGCGATTTCCCTGCATCACGTCAGACTCAGACTGAAGCCTCGTTCAGACAAGATTTACGTCGTGTGAAGGTTCTGATTTATTATTATTTTATTTATATGTTCCTGATCAGTGATGCTGATCCACAAACACGTACGTATAATTCTTCTCCTCTTATTCCAGTTTCAAGTCCAAAATCTATGAAATTTTTTTCTTTTTTGGTTTCCAACTCTTTAATTACCGGCAGTGATTTTTCTAATTAAATACTATTAACAAAAAGTCACCCATCCTAATAGCCACGATTATATCTAAAACCATTTTTAAAGTCTCTCTGTTTTAGATTTTTGCAAAAAGACACGACTTTCTGCTCACCTTTACATTCAAAAATCAACATAAACCTGATTGACTGGTTATATATGGAAGCTGAAAGCAGCCATTGTGGCAATTATTTATTTATTTCTCCGATATAATAATCTCTATTAAACTATATATTATCTCTTTCAAACTTTACAGAAGTCTTATGAAGCTGCATAAGCGCTACCCTTCTCCTAAAAATGACAAGGACTGATCTGAATGTTGAATGAAACAGAAAGACAGTAGACATTCTTACTACTTAGTCCCCAAATTTCACTCTCCCTGGTTCCAGCGGTTTCAATTTCCTGGCCAATGGGTGTCAGCCTCGATGTCCCGCCTCTTTCTTTCATGTCCAATCACTGTGCAGCATATGGTTAAAAAAAAAAAGGCATGTTTAATCAGCTTTGAATTATTTCAAAATGATTTTTTTGATAGAATTATATCTATAATTTGAAAGTATTGTCTGTCTTCCTTTAATTTTAAAAATCCTCCTTAAACATAAAAACTTAGAAAGAAATGTAAAATGAAATAAATATTATTAAACCCTTTTTTTTTTTTACATTTTGTGCATTAAAAGTTGCAGTGAGTTTCATCAGCCCAAACCTTCCTGATGAAACTCAGTGACAGGGTAGCCTGGAAGGAGAACGGGGTGAAAGGGAGGACGGGTGACTGCTGTTAGACTAGCGAGGTGCTCTTTAAGGACATTCCAAATTTGAATGTTGCCCTGGTGACGCCAACATTTGGTCATGAGGACCCCAACATGTGAGGATGAATTATTATTTTATAATACCTTACCCTTCATCTCCAAATACTTTCATCCAAACGTTCTTCTTTTTCTTTTTCTTGCTTTAAATTATCCAAAATGTCAAACCAATGCTGGCAAACTTCATCCAGGGCAAGAGAAAAAGTAAAATCATCCCGAGACATTATCTTCCCTCACGCTTCTCCTCAATAAACCACAAGAGTCGGCCGGCAAAAGTTAATTAATATAAATGTGATGTTTTCTTCCCAATTTTTCATCGTTTGTTTTTGACTTGTTTAACGACATCGTCTCGTTTCTTCTGCCGTATCATTTAGTGTCAGGAGCCAGGAGTGATTTATCTTCATGCTCCTTCTTTCTGATACTGATGTAAAAGCAGAGAGTGGGAATCTGAATGAATCTGCATCATGTTTTCTTCCAGTTTCATAAATAAATCATGGGATGGACAGCTGATTAGTTTCCTCGACAAGATCCCAGAATCTTATGTAACGACTTCAAGCAGATCCAGGATCCAGACGCAGAGCATTTCAAATAGGGACGCAGGGACAGTGGACACAGGGACAGTGGACACAGGGACAGTCGACAGAAGGACAGTGGACACAGGGACAGTCGACAGAAGGACAGTGGACACAGGGACAGTTGACAGAAGGACAGTGGACACAGGCACAGTGGACACAAGGACAGTGGACACAGGGACAGTTGACAGAAGGACAGTGGACACAGGCACAGTGGACACAAGGACAGTGGACACAGGACGTCCATAGAGGGAAGGCAGACGACGATACGGGTCACATAGAGAAAACCAAATATTCACATATTTGGTGAATACGAATTAATCATGATTTATTTACTCTAATAGTTCATATTTTATTCACCAGGGGGAGTTTTTTCATGAAAAAGACTTTTTTCAGAGATCAAACAGGGGGATTGCTTGAATAATGCAGGGGATTGGGGGCTTTTTTGGGGGGGGGTATGCCCTCGCTGTCGAGGCCTGGCTTTCCTGCAGAGGAAAAATGTGCCGAGAATAAGAGGATTACTTTTATTCTACATGATTTCACATTTGTGTTATGATTCTCCAAATGACCAAAAGATCAAATAATCTCAAGCTGTTTCCGTCACTGATTTAAAAAAGGACAGGAGATCAGCTGAGACAATTAACCCTATGCTAATTATTTCAATGTAGGTCTAGACGGAGGCTGGAACCCTCGTGTCCTGCCGCTGTCTCGGCCGAAGGAAAAACTTTCTTCTTCACTCCGGCATTAACCTTCAGGAGGTCGCTGACGTTAACCGAGTCTGAGTCTCTTACTACAAACTCATTAAAGTCATCTTTGGGCCAGAATTATGCCAACGCGTCCAACTCTATCAGATCGAAGCTGGAGCTCAGACCCATGCTCTGAAAATGAACGGCCCCTCCCACTGTGAGCCAACACCTGTACCCCACACACACACACACACACGCACACGCATGCATCCTGCAGAGCGAGGGCTAATGGCGTCACGTCTGTCGCTGCGTGAGAGGCTGGAGTGAGTGCTGCTGGGGCATGCTGTCACCTCATTACGGGAAACTGCTGGCCACAGCTCACGCCGACATCCAGGGTCCGTACTCACACAGGGTTTCATCCCACCACCAGGAGCTCCCTCTAAATGGCACCAAAAGTTCTGAGCTAAGAGCTTTTTCCTCCTCGGACCCGGTCATAAAGCTGCGGGGGGCGACTTCTTCCCACAGATAGAGGAAACCCAGAGAGGGAGGTAGCGCTGAAAGGCCTTTTTTTTTTTATGTCCTGCTTTTTCTGCAGATGTTTCAAAAAGGAGTTCCTCTCCTTCTCCTTCGGAGAACTTGAACATGACCCCTCCCTGAATAAGACCACCCTCCATCCTGGTTCCGGTGCAGATAACGAGACCTGACCCACCTGATTCAGATCGGATCCAATTTATCCTTCTAAGTAGCTGAGATACAAGAAAACCTTATCTGTGCCTAACCCTTACCCATCAGCCATAACATTAAAACCACCCTGTGATGCACTTCCTGTTTACCAATTGCCTGATCTCCATTCGCTTCTATCCTTTTACTCTTATGACCTCACAAGCCAATCCCATAGCACTTCCTGTTCATCCCCAATATTAACCGGAGATGGAAATACATCACTTTGGTGACAGTTTAAACGTAGACGATATAAAGCGGACTGAGATTCATCCAAATTATGTTGAGAATTATGTTACGTCTCCAGGAATAAAAGATCCGGATTCCACCTCTCCAAAGAAGAAAGACGAGATGTTTTCATTAATAAGTCACGACAAACGCCTGGGTCATAATCTAAGGAGGTGGTTCCAGAGAATGAAAGGCTTCTTTTCTTTAATCCTGGACGATACACCTCTGATAAATGATTGCTGGAGGATTTAGTTCTGACAGAAACTATAAAAGGAGGTTGGGCTCTCAGTCACGATGGCGTCGGCGGATCTCGGCGCTCCGACTGCGATACAGTTTAACGCGGGAAACGGCGGCCAAACGCCGCAGCGACGGACGGCTGAGGAGGGTGTTTGATGGGACAGAAACAAACAGTGAAATAACTACGAGGGACAATTTTCACTCTCCTCACAGTCACTTAATGCTTCCTTTAAATAAGAAATAGTGTTTTGTTTTATTTAGATTTACATTCTTAGCCGGATCCCTCGGAGAGCTGACAGCATGATGGATCCTGTTTAACATCTGCTTTAGCCTGCTGTTTAATGCACATACATGTTCCTGTGTGTGTGTGTGTGTGGGTGACCCAGAGTCAGCGTGAGCATGTTAATGACACGGAGGTGTGTGTGTTACTAGGCAGGATACACCCAGATTCCATTATCATTGATTAGGTGACAGAGGCCGTAACGGGATTAGAAATACTGAAGCCAAGAATGTGTGCGTGCGTGTGTGTGTGTGTGTCTGTGTTCAGTTGTCACTCGTATGATCCCCTGCTCTTATTAAAGGTGCTGTAATGCCTCTTCAACACCGAAGCAGACCTGCTGCCAGGTCCACCGGCTAGTGGCACTAGAGCCACAGCATTGTGTCAAAGCGGAACTAGGGCCATATAGTTATGTCACATGGTAATTAGAGTCATGTCAGTGAATCACAGAGGCACTAGAGCCACATTATTATGCATCACCACGCTAGAAGAGTTGGTGCCTCAGATAGACGTTATTTGGGCGCTGCACCAATCATGATGCTGAATGGTGTGAGCTCATCAGTGGGTTCAGCTTCCTGTCTGTCTTCCTGTTTATCAGGAGCGATGTGGTTGGTTGGACTGGGTTAGTGACGTGACGACTCTTAAAATCAAGTATGAAATGATTCAATAAAAACTGAACGTTCAGCCTTACATGGACACACAAACACACAAAACCAGTCCTCACCAGGAAAGACTAAGGGGGGCTCTCCAGAGATCAGCTCCGTTAACCAGCTACCTCACGCTGAGAGTATTCTCTCACACACACACACACACACACACACACACAATCAGTAGATATATAAAGACAGTTAAAGCAGTCGTCTAACTCTGGGCTTTAAGCTGGAGCCACACTGCCCCCTGCTGGTTGAACAGTTTAGTTACTTCTGCTGAAACTTTTCTCAGTTTAAGTAAATAATGAATCTTTTTCTCATCTTTTTTCTTTATTTAATAAAAAAAGAAAGAAATAGTAAGAAAAACATAAAAAAAAACATTAAAAAATGTTTTAAAAAACAGCTGAATTTTAATTAGATTTATTAAAACTATTTTTTTGGGGGGCATTTTAAAATTGTTTTATAGTATGTGGAGACTGAATCATAGGAAAATTATTTTAAACTTTGATGTACATATAATACTTTAGAGAGATGTTAAAATATCGCATTATTGTTTGCTAGTTTTACTTTTTTTTAACGTTTGAAATAAGTGTTGAAAGAATTATTTTTAAACTTTAACCGTTATGAAATCAAGACTCTTCATTCCTGCCAGCACTGGTGACGCAATTAAATGATACATTTTAAATATTATTAAATATTGAATTATTTAAGAGTAATTTTTAAAAAAAAGAAAAAGAAAAAAGCCCAGCTACTGTCTTTTTACAGTTTTCAATATTTGTCGCAGGAATAACCAAATATAACAAAAATATCTATTTACCGTTTTATATTTTCTGGGTTTCTTTGAAGGTAAAACCGTGAAAAATATTTGTTGAAAGAGATTTTAAGAATTTCCAAAGCAGGAATGTTTCATTTTTTACCTTTTTAAATTTTACTTTTAGGTTCCAAGCACGCACTCTAAAAAGAAAACTGTTGAACTCAAAGAAATGACTTCAATTTATAACCTTAATTCAATTAATAAGTTAGACTAAAATAAAACTTTAAGTTGTGAATGCTTCATTTAAGAGATTTTTTGAGATCAAACGATTCTTTTTTTACAGTGTACTTAATTATCAAGACCGCCTCTTTTGATGCTTTTGGCTAAATTCAATCTGCTGGATCTGGATTTTTATTTGGATCTAGACAAAATTCCACTCTTATAAGATACAAACCTCCAGAATATTCCAGATCTTTTTTTCATCAGTATCCGCCCTTCATTCCCTGGGGAAAAAAATTTAAGTCTCTCAATGTTAAAGAAAAAGGGAAAAAATAAAATTCCTGGATCTGCAACTTTTTCCGGATCTGTACAGAACTTAAAGGGGGTGAAATCTGGACCAAGATCCATGTTCCCACCAAATCTTATTGAAATCTGTTCAGCGGTTTTTGGGTAATCCTGCAGACGAACCAACCAACTAACAAACAGAAACGGCTGAAAACAATAATAAGATGCAGCATCGATGGTTTAAAAATCAAACTCTTCGGACTCTGAGTTGGAATCTGAAGTTTACTGGAAGGATAATGTTTTAAAATATCCCTTCAGGAGTAAAATTCTCTGAACAGAAAAATCTGGGCTTCTCTTCCTTCCCATCCTAAACTCTCTCTCTCCGTGTTTCTCTCTAATTACTACGTCCCATCAGCCTCTCGCGGTTACTACGGCAACCAGACGTCGCCATGGCAACCCCGGTGGTCCATCTGGCTGAGTGATGGCGGTGGTGGGGTCGCTATCAGACAGGAAGGTGAGATAAGAGTTAGTTCCTCCTTCAGCAGATAAAAAGAGTCGCTGGATCCGTCAGGGAAACTTTGAAGACGGATTGGGGGAATAAAGGCGACATTAAAAGGACAAGATTGACTTTTTCACAGACTTTTAGTGTTTATCCGAATGTTTTTCTAACATGACTGAATATTACTGCTTGCATGCAGGTAAAACTTGATGGAATGAGAAAGATTACAAGGATTTTTAATATCCTGTTTTTGTTGGCCGTCTGTATTTTGAAGCAAAAACATTTAATTTAAAAAGCTCAATTTCAAAATAATCTTTCTGCCATCGAAGATTTTTTCAGCAAAAAAAAAGAGTCTCATTTTCTGCCCGTCTTAAATAAGACGTACTTCTTGTAATATGATCACCTTTAGTTTTTTGATTAAAGGCTTTTGCAGATTGTTTTTTCTTAATGTGTTGTGGCTTTTGCAGATCGTTTTTCTTGTTTTTTTGTGGCTTTTGCAGATGTTTTTTCTTAATGTGTTCTGGCATTTGCAGATCGTTTTTCCTGTGTAGTGGATTTTGCAAATCCTTTTTTCTTAATGTGTTGTGGCTTTTGCAGATGTTTTTTTTTTTTAATGTGTTGTGGCTTTTGCAGCGTTCAGTCATTAAGGCTCGCTCATTAAATATGTGTCGATGAATAAAACCGACGTAGATTTATTTAAAGTTTTATTAACATCATCCTCCACATTAAAAGCGACGCGTCTCTCCGACAGCAAACGCACAAAGTTAAAACCTTCCACTGCGATGAATAGAATACATAAAAAGAACGTTAATCAGCAGATCACTCCGGACCAGAGAGAGTAGAACTTCACCAGAACCAGCTTCAGCGGCAGCCGCACTCGTCCACCACCATGTCCTGGTAGTGGCGAAGCACCACGTTGTCGTTGTTGTCGTAGTAGAGCATGGAGATCGGCGAGAGGCGGATGGGGACGCAGCAGGGCTGCGGCGTGTTTAGGGGGTCCAGAGAGTGGACCAGCGTCTGCAGGATGGCGTGGTTGGTGCCGTTCAGGCTCTCGCTGAGCGGGAACGGACACTCGCCGTGGCAGTAGTTGGCCATGTAGCCCTGAGGGGCGATGATCCACTCCTGCCAGCCCACGTCCTTGAAGTCCATGTAGAGGCGGCGGGCCTTGCAGACGCTGCTGGGCGTGACGGGGAGGTGGGCGGCGTCTCTTCTCTGTCTGGAGCGACACTGAAGAGGGTTGAGGGTCACGGCCACCAGGGAGGCCTCGATCAGCGGCAGGGTGAAGGCCGGTTCCGACGGGAAGGAGGTCCCGGGGTGGAATGGTAGAAACTCCTCTGCCTCTTCACTGAGAGGAAGAAGCTGCAGAATCAGTCCGTAGTTCCGAGCCGGCTTGCGCCAGTTTTCCGCGATCCCGGTGAGATCCACGGTGACGGCGATGGGCCCGGGCTGCAGCTTGACCGACTGGGACATCAGGAGGCGGCGGTTGGCGTCTGGGTTGGCGCCCCTCAGCGTGGCTCTGATCACTTTATAGAGGGACACGCTGAGGGTCTGGGTTCCACGCAGGAGTTCTGTTGGTTTCCAGAGGAGCTGGACCTCCAGCTGAGCCAGAGACAGCAGCTCCACAGGCTGCAGGACCGACATGTTGAAGAAGAGCTGCTTCTCCAGACACACCTCGCAGCTGCTGCTCCACCCAGACACCATGCGGCCTGTAAGACACCAGCAGACCAGCTCTTTAACACCCACAGCTGTGGTGGAGGAGAAAGTGGGTGGATGCTGACCCGAAGCTCCTCTGTGGGAATCCCACTAAGGCCGTGTAGTTCTACTGAAGCACATCTACAGTCTGGATTAGTGAAAACATCTGAGAACTACAGAAATCACTCAGAGAACTCAAACCTCCCTCCAACTAACAACAGTACCCTCAATTTAGTCAAAAACCTCATGTCTGAATTATTACCAGCCTCTAAATGTACCGATAACTCCGACAAACTCTCTGAAAATCTATCAAATCCCCTGCAGCCTTTCGTCTCTCGCGCCTTCCACTTTGGTGTCTCTGTTCAGCCCACTGACTCAACAAACTCAACATATTTTGGGACTAAAATTCAAGATTATCAAATCTCAAACATTTTAAGATTTGACAAACGCTGTTTAATATGTGATAATTCAGGTTTACTACAGTCACATTTCTAAACTCCTTACATTGATAAATGTGTTTGATGCACTAACGGCCCACAAAAATACAATATTATGCAGTAAAAACGACATTAAGCAGTTTTTCATAGTAGATGAATAAAACCGGAAAAGTTCCATGTTTATATGACATGATCGGAATATAAATTACTTTGTTTGAAGTTTTCCAAAGTTTCCATTCAGTCCTGATCAGAGACAGGAGTTTAAAGACTCCCAATAAACATCCCATAATAAGTAGGCCTCACCTTGGTCCTGCACGTATCTGATGATGTTCCCGCGGACGCCGTACTCGGACACCGTGCAGGGGTCTCTCTTCTCGGCCTGCAGCTCCTCTGACTTCCGGAACATCCTCCACAGGACGGAGGGGACGCGGCGCCGCGGCGGACGGGTCCCCGCAGGCTGCGGGAGGTCAGACAGACCCAGAGCGCCGAGGAGGGCTTTCTCCTGGTTCTGGTTCTGGTTCTGGGTCTGGTTCCTGGGCTCCTCCACGTCTGAGGCAGTGGAGACAGAGAGGAGACACACGGCCAGACACACCAGAGGAGACATGACTGGTTGATCTGCTGGTTCCTCAGCTGGTCTCCACCGAGATATTTGATCACGTGACCTCCTTGAACTCCTGTCCGCCGGTGCGCAGCGGGATAATTATGCTAATGAGGAGAGTCAACACTGATAAGGTGGTCTCAGGTCAGACCCCGACGAGTCTGCAGAACACAGCCCTGAATGAACTTCTTTTAAAAGAGTTGACTCTAGCCGGGCTTAAATATCCTGGTTTATTTATTTATTGTTGAAAATGATGCAGGAGAAAGACGAGTTTTCTGTTTTCAGTCTGTTCTTCAACAAAACTGATCAAAACATACAAACGACAGAACAGAAAGAAGATTGTGTTTTATTTCAGCTAAAGATAAGAAAAAACTAAAACTAAA
The DNA here is from genome assembly GCA_009660295.1 of Lophius piscatorius. Taxonomy (NCBI): domain Eukaryota; kingdom Metazoa; phylum Chordata; class Actinopteri; order Lophiiformes; family Lophiidae; genus Lophius; species Lophius piscatorius. The sequence continues at coordinate 27,440 of VRLP01004585.1, forward strand.
AATAAGGAACTGTGATTGAATATTTTGATGAAACTAGAGTCATCCGGGTAAAACGTGAAGAAGAAACTCTTCAGTAGGTTATAGTAGATATTATCCACTCCTTTCTTATGCATAAAGTGTTTTTTTTATATATATATATATACTATGGAGACAAAGGCCAACCTTAAAATCATCTTTCCATGGAAAACTGAAGAATAAAACTTAATATAAAATATTAAAAAACAAAATTAAAAATCAAATATTTACAGAAGATTGTCTCCACATAGGCCTGTGGCTATATTTTAATTATTTATTTTATTAAACTTAAAACTAATTCTGACTTTATTCTAAGAATTTTGACTTTATTCTAAAAATTCCAAATCCATTCAAAGGAATTCTGACTTTAAACTCAGAATTCCAAGAAATCTACCCTGTAGCCCTATTCTGAGAATACAGTCAGAATTCTGAGAATACAGTCAGAATTACAAAAGAATTAATGTCATCCATATGTGGCCCTAATCCTCTTCCGTAACGATCAACCTCAGTCATACTAAAAAGAACCTTCTGTGGGAGGACTGGAGAACCTGGAGCGCAGCATCGCTGACCCCCTGGAGGAAATAATTGTATTTTTTATCCTCTCTATAATAGAAACCATCGCTGGTGGGAAAAAAAAACACAAATTGGTTAAATGTGAAAGAATATGAGGAGAAGTTCTACAAGCTTTGAGCACATTCAGATGCTTCTATTAAAGATAAAACATGTATTTCTTGTGGGTCGGTTCTTCTTCCACGAACCTCTGCTGCAGTAATCACAACATGTCACCTCAGTTCCAAGGATTTTTTAATATAGTTGGCAATCAAAGATGATTTTCATCTGATCCAGTATTTACACATCAGTATGTACAGTAGTCAAAGAGAAGCAGGAGGGGGGAGGGGTTGTTAAGGGAGGGGAGGAGGAGGAGGAGGAGGAAGTAGGTGACATTCATCCTTTCAAATAAATGAATGAATAAATCCAGTGATGATTCACCCATCCATATTTTCACCAGCTGACAGAGTGTGCGTGTGCATAGCTCAGACACGACTTAGTGACGCACAGAACCCCCCCACCCCCCCCACCCAATCCCATCACACACACACAATAAATATACACAACAATCCACTGGCAAGAGACTATAATGTGCATTGGCTGATCTTTTTCAAGTCTCATCTGTTCAAACACACACTCTCACTTACTCACAGGCACACACACACACACACACACACACGACACACTCCACCAGACTGAGCCTCTCATGTCATCAGAGCTTTCATGTCCCAGGAATTAATGCCGATGTTTGAGTTGGAGTCAAGAAGTAAGTCGCCGTTTCATCAAACATAAAGAGGATTTTTACCCAGCAGGTGCAAAAAACGTTGTGAAACGGCAATAAACAATATTTGATAATATGCAATTTTACCTAAACTCACCTATGTAGGAGGAAAACATTGTTGAAAATGTTTTAATATAACCTCACTAAACTAAAGTGTTAAGAGAGACTTTTATATAAAAAATGGTTTCTGTCATTTTGGTGAAAAATACTAATTAAATGCTCATACTAAATGCTAATCTACTAAAATATAATCTTGGACAGAGGTGCTACTGATGCATGAAGTCAATATTAACTCAACATTTTAATTAATTCGGCAAAAAAAAAAGTGATTGTTTTAAACTTACAGAATTTCCCTTTACATCCACTGGGAATTCTGTTCCCAGGAAAACTGGGCTGGAGGTAGACTCTTCTGTCCCACAGATGTCAAAAACATTCCCACTAGTTATTAAAAAAAGAAGACGCTTAATTTAAAACCTTTGGTGGAGGAGCTGCTCTGTTCATGTGACCCAAACAAAGATGGCCTCCACACATACCAGCTGGTCACCTGAAAGGAACCGACTCTGACTACACCAACAATGGAAGTTATGTCACTTTAACTTTCACCCTCTGACCTCAGAGCTCCACTCACTTCCTTCCTCACTGCATTTAAAATTGTGCAGGAAGATCAGTCTGGTCCAGGAAGTGAACCTCAGAATCATAGATTTAGTATTTTACTTCCTCCACCACCAGGGGGAGCAGTTTTTCTCTCAGCGGGACAGAAGAGTCGTCACAGGTTCACGTTTGTGAATCTGAAACCTGATTCTGAAGAAAAACAGCAGCTTATTTCAGCGGATTCAACACCGACGTCTTGAGATGAAGCGGCGCTGGCGTCCTGAGGGGCGCAGGAACAGCAGTCTCTCAGTCACAGTTACAGTACTCGAGTAGATGATGGAGGCGTGCGCACATCTAGGGCTTTGGTGCATCATGGGACAATCAGGACTGTTATTCTTCACTTTGACGGAGTTCGCTGGACGCCGATCAGGTCGATCAGTCCATATATATTTATATATATATATATATTTCTATATTCAGAACTATAAATCCATCCAATGAGCTATGTACAAAGTATGGCAAAGAAAAATCTTTATTTGAATCGTATCAGCAGGTGTCATTGGCTCGTCACTCCGTCCGCTCCGTGACGTCTCCAGTGATGCAAAGGTTTCATGCTTGAGTCCATTGCGGCAACCTGCGGCGGGTTTGGACGTGGACTCGTGCGCCCAATCGGAGCGCAAGCTCAACAGAATCCGCCCAGGGCCCGGCTTAAGTTCTAGAAGAAGGGGGGAAGTTGATCTCGCCACCGGGGTCATGTGGCGTTGACCTCCATGATGTGGTCGTCGGTGGCGGGCAGCACCAGGACCTGCCGCGTGCTGCTGTGGTTGAAGACCTGTCCCGGGATGAAGGGCTCCAGACGCGGCATGGCGAGGCCCTTCTGCTGCTGGTCGCCGCTGCCCACCGAGTGGATGCTGCCCCGGCTGCGGATGCTCGCCGTGTCCGCTTGGTCGTCCAGCGTCTTGTCCAGCAGGGACAGACTGTCGTTCTCCACGCAGCTGTCTGAAGAAACGACAATGAAAAACAAAGTATTTGTTATCATGACGGGAAAAGTCTAGTTTTTTTATTGTGTTTAAAATCCAGAGTTTTTCCTTCTTATTCGGTTTAAATCAAACAGACGTTCCTGAATCTGACTGACGTGTTTCTGCTACGTAACATGCGCCCACAGAACATTTAAAAACGCCCTTCTGTTTTCTACGTGGTGCAGTGAAGGCGTGATTAATGAGGGGGGCGGCGGTCTTACCGGGGTCTGGCTGGATGGAGACGGCGGCTGTGTGAGGAAGGTACCTCAGCACCTTGATTTTGGGGAAGGGCAAGTGTCCTGCAAACAGAGGCATCACCTCGATCTGCACCTTATGGGTGGCGTTGGCCGCCAGTGGCATCACCACCAACCCTGAGCTTTTCCCACACACCGCCCAGTTACTGCTGCTGTCTGCCACTGTGGACACGCACACGCACACGGACACACACACACACACACACAGTTAAATTTATTGGGCACAGATTCAGGTATACTTTGTAAAGTATAGGAGAGCTGGGATGTTATCTTTCGTAGATGAAGAGTTGTGAGCACCATGTTATTCTGCTTTCCACTGTCAGTGGTTATAATGTTATGGCTGATCAGTGCATGTGTCAGTAGATAAGAGATCCTTCTCGGATCGTGTTGATCCTTCGGGTGAACGTAGAAGAGAAGGCTTTCCGCTGACATACCTTCATACATGAGTTTGGTGATTTTGGGGCCGTCGGTGTCGGTCTTGCTCTCCTCTGCTGTCTCACCCTCTGCAGGTTCTGTCAGTCGTGTTATACACACCTCCAGCCCGCACAGGAACCCAGAGCGGCAGTACTGCTCACCAGCAGGGGGCAGGATCTCCGCTTGCACACTGTACAGCGTCTTGAAAGAAATCCCACAGAGTTTACTCATAGTGGAATCGGAGCGCTGAGATCAGTGTGAGGGGAAACTGAACGGATCAGAACAGGTACTGAAGTGGACTCACGGTGACTCGCTCCAGCTGGAACTGGTAATGGAAGGGTTTGAAGGCAGAGACGTCCTGGTTGAGCGGAGAGAAGTTGGTGGAGAAAACACACTGGAGACAAGAGGGCAGGTTCTCCTTCCACCTCACCTCCCACAGACAGAACATGCTGTGTTTGCTGCACAAAAGCTGCACACACACACACACACACACACACACACACAGAAATATGAATTAATCATGAAAATGATGTCATTGTGACAAACTCCTCTATCATTTCCATCTCATGTCAAAACCGACTCCACCTGGTTTCTGCTCACCTGTTTGGATTTAGTGTTGAGTGACTGCAGCTCCAGCGACGCCTCCTGGTTCTCCGCCAGCTTCACGTCGGCCAGCGTGAAGTTCGTGTCCGACACATTCTGCACACGCACTTGGATGTACTTCCTGTGGGGTCAAAGGTCTCGAGTCAGATTACAGAAAAGGCCGAGACGATTGAACAGCTTGAGACAGCGGCGTCTTGTTTTTTTTTTCTACGTTGTGAAAACAGATTGCGTGAATGAGGCTCACCGGTTCCCTGCAGAAAGCAGCGAGTGTTTGGTCTTGAAGGGGATGTGGAAGGTGAGAGCGAGCAGCGTGGAGTAGATGGACCACGGACAGTCGATAGACATCTGAGGGCAGACACCAGCATGACCTCACCATCAACTCTCCAAATGTCACATGACAGATATCTGTTCTGTTCACGCGGATCTATGTGTCCGGTTCCTAGTTATACGTTAACGTTTTAGGGCTGAGATTAAAGATTCATTTCTACAGAATCACATTAGAAAATGTGGAATAAGGCCTATTACGATATTCTAGAGCCTAAAACCATTAAATACACTAATAATAAACAACAACATACTAGAATGTATGTCAAGAACAGGAAATCCTTATATTTGATACTTTCAGCAACGGCTGATTAATCGTGTATCGGCTTCTTCTTGCTCCAAACTGTCATATTGACCTTTCAACATCCACTATCGGTCCACCTCTCCCCCCACGACCACGCCCCCCCACATGAGTAACATCTCATCTCCACATGCGTGAGTTTCTTTGAGGGCCTCACCCTCTGGTCGATGGCGGTCATGGGCGTGTCGGGGTGACTGTAGCTGCGGGGTCGATGTCGGACCTCCCCGTTGGTCAGTCTCTCGTTGGCGGGCCGGTCCGTCCCGGACGAGATGATGCACAGAACCTCCAGTTGGAACTCCAGGGTGTGGTAGGGAGGGGTGGGGGGCAGACTGATGCTGGTGACCTTCTCCGATGACTGGATGCACAGGATGCTCTCACCTACCAGCTCTGAACACAGGAAGGGGACGAACAAGGAAGCCATGAGAACTTCACGGCTGGACAAAGTGATCAGCCATAACATTACAACTAAAAAGTGGACCAACAAATTGTTAAGCAGGTGGATTTAATGTTAAGGCTGATAGGTAGAGTATAAATTGGTTGAGGTTGTTTTTTTACGGGACACAAGGAGGACCTGCAGAGACGTGGACTGTCTGGAATAACATCTACTTAAAAATAAGTTATTCCAGATTGAAATCATAAAGTCCCCTGGTTTCAAAGATATTCCATGGAGACTGTTTGAATCATCTGTACTTAGAACGAGGATTTTAACAAAGTCATTAAGTGTTGCTCTGACCGGCAGCAGGATTGCTGATGCGAGCGCTGCAGCTGCTGGAGGGCAGGATGGGCATGGTGTCGGTGTTGCTGAGCTGCAGAGCGTCACCCTTCTTCACAGTGTAGTGACCCGTCAGCAGAGTGAACTTCACTATCTGAGGCAGACCGGCCAATAGTGGCTCTGAAAACACACACACACACACACACAACTACTGTGAGCAACACACACAAGAATACGTCTGATAGATCTTATCACCTTAACAATGCTAATGAGTTCTACAAACACATTTTAAGAGTCTTATTATCAGTGAAATCAGAGTGCCGGAGTTTCAGATGAAGCATTTAAACGTAAAATTCTGACACTTCCAATACTTCAACTTAAAGCCTTTTAAGATGAAAGCATTCCTGTCAGCAGTCATGTGAGGAGTCAGACCTGAGAGAGGTTCCACGGTGAGCTGGGGCTCCTGAGAATAGACTTCATACTGGACGGAGGGATAGATGTGAGGAAGCACGAACTGCACCTGACCCACGGTGGCATAGAGCTGACGCAGCGTGTACGTACCTGGTTGTCCACTCTGCACACAGATAAACAAGAGCAGCAGAGCGAAGGATGCTTGATGAAACAGATGAACGCAGGATGAGACACAGGGGAACTTTATTGTGATTTTCCTGCCTAGCAGCAGCGAAGCGTCTCTTACCGGTGCCGTGAAGGTGATGCAGTTATTCCCGGGCTCTAACGTTACATCCTGGACTTTCAGCATCTGAGCTCCTTCCTTCATCGTTACGGCAGGAGGAGGGCTGAAACAGTTGGGCGTGTCTGGCGGCGAGCTGCTGTCATGGCGACAAATGAGCAGGTGAGGGTTTTTACACATTACTCCCGTCAGATTGAGGGAATTGTCCGTAGGACTCCGGTCCTGGATCTCATCCAGCTCTAAAGAGGGGCCGGGGGAAGAGGCCGGGGCGCCCGTTGATGAGCTTCCCCTGTGAAACTCAACAATCCCTGGGTTCGTTTGTCTCTGAGCTCCCTTCGACCTTCCGTTCGTCCCTACGCGCTCCAGGTCAAAGTGGATGCTAGCAGCCAGCTGCTGGATGTGCACCGATACGGGCATCAGACACCGCAGAGTGAGCTCCACCTGGAGGACGGCGCCGGAGTGCACCGAAGCCGTGCCTGGACGGAACTGGAGTCGGGTGAGCTGAGTGAAAACATCCATGCTGAGAGTCACTTTGTTTGCTGCGGAGGAGAAAAAGGGAAATACTTCAACCACCAGACTGAGGCTGTTTGCAGCTCAGGAACAAATATGTTCTTGGTAAAACTGCAAAAAGGTGATCAATCTGATCCGCATAATCACTGCTCTGTGATGTCAGCACTTACTAAAGGAAATAAAACATAGGATTTACAATATGATCCGTTTTTAATCCATGCAATTATCTAACCTGATTCATAAGAAAATACTTCTGCAAACGGCAGTTTAGCGTCTAAAATGAATGACAGGTAATCACATATGAACTGGAAGTTATGACAGACCGAGACCAAAAGGGAATTATTCCAGTAAGCAGTGATAAACCTGCGTCTTCAGCTTACGTAGAAACAGATAAATAAAAATGAGAGGTCTAAAGACAGCTCTGAACATCTCAGACTGACATCAGCACAACCACTCACACTTCTCTCCAGGTTTACCAGCAAAGGTTAGAATTTCTTGACAAAAGTGCTTCCTCTCTTCCAACGTCAGGTTTAGATCACCGGCCAACAAGGCACTGGTCTGCAAGTAGCTGTGGCGTCTTGTAAAGGAAAGCAAACACTACAGAGAACTGGTGCAGGACCTTCATCGGGTTTACTTTGTGAAGCTTGAGCATCATCAGTGAGATGACCTCTTTGACTCATATCTGAAGGATACTCATCGGTTCGGCCCAGCAGTTTCTGACACTGGGCGATCTGCTTCCTGGTGTGAGTGACCGGGAGGCTCCATCCCTCCGATACGTAAGACTTCAGAGCTTCTTGTAGGAAGGTTTCCGCCCGCTCAGGGTCTCCCTTCCTCCTGATGAACGCACACAAATACATCACTCTGTTAAATCGTTACAGAAACAAACATTACTGACAGAATGTGTCTGTTGTGTAGATTCAATCCCTGTTATAAAGACCCAAATAAATGAATTAGATCTCGCTGTATAAGCATCCACTACCGCTTGATCTTACATATTTGAGTTAAAGTCTCCTTCAACTGCAAATTTTCTGGCTTAACATTAAATTATAAATCCTTTCAAGCGCATTAAATGAATATACCTCACTATAGGAGGGCGCGGCTGTTTACAGAGCAGTGACTGGTTCTAGAGGAGACCCTAACGAGTCAAAATAAATGAAAACATTATACTGAGGCTGTGCAGGAAAGACAGACAGTTTTGAGACACCTAGACAGAACCAACGGGTTTCCTTACATGTAGAACTCAGCCAGGCTTTTCCCCACGAGCCTGGCAGACCTGAGCCGGCCAATGGCTCGGTACATCTCCAAAGCAGCATGGGAAAGTTCCTGATGAAGGAGGGGGCCGGGAAAGTTGTGGAAAAAAAGGGAAGAAAGTTATTTGATTGGTGTTTTGGCAAGGTCTGAAATATAACACCCAGAGGAGGCAGGAAACGGACTTACAAGGTAGTGCCTCTCAAAAGCTTCCACGGACGACAGGGCTTCTTTTAGCTTTTTGTAGGGGCTCTGCAAACTGCTGGCTGTGGGGGCCGACAGACAGAAACATACATTGAAAGAAGAGTCTGGCTTCTTTAAACACTTCCAGTGAATGTGGCTGCGTGAAGAAACTCAGCATTCATTCAGGGAAAGGAAAAGAACTTATATCACCATAGAACCTGAAGAGGCTCGACTTCACGTCTGGAGATAAAAGCTGTATTGGAATCTACTGCAGACTGAAGCTGCGGGCATGTCTAAAAATGTCTTCAAAATCCACGTGTTGGGTCTGAAAACTTACCGGTCTCAGGCCTCTCATCCCCCAGTCCAGCCAGCAGATCCACAGTCCTGTTCAGGTCCTCAGACGTGGGTCCCTTTTCTGATATAAGGCCACAGAGTTCGCCCAAAGCCTTCAGCTGGAGGCAGACAGGAAAGAAACATTAAGATTATTAATGAGGGACTAGAAGATGTGTCTCCAAGGACACTGATGGCCTCCATGCAGGACAAAAGTGATCTGTCCAGTGATCAGAGCCAAAGCTCCCAGAATGCAGATGTTTTCGTTACCTTGTCAGTGGCGTACGCCCAGAGTCCAACAGTATGGGAGCAGTTTGCAGCCAACTGGGCCTCATCACAGCAGCCTTCGATCCTGTGCAGAACCTCCAAGCAGCTGAGAAACACCCAGCAGTCAAGCGCTCCCTCCAGCACAGACACCTGAACAACACCGAGAAATATCCGATTGAATTTTCCTTTTTCTATAAATGAATAAACAGAAATATTTGTGAATGTCATTGAACAAATGTCACAGTTACACTACGGCAGGTTCACCTCCAACAGGCGCAGCTCCTGGACGCAGTTGTGCAGCAGCTCCAGGGCTCTCTGCGTCACCTCCCAGGGCCTCTGGAGGAAGATGAGTAAGGTGCACTGGCGTGAGAACAGGTAGCTCCTCAAATCCAACAGGCTGGCCTCCCCGCGCTGGATCCCGTCCCTCTTCTCCATGTCGATGGGCCGCCGAAGCAGCAGGCCGCTCCAGCTGCGCACCGGGGCGCAGAAGGAGCCGAGCCAGTTCGCCGTATCTGTGGATGGGAAGAGGCTGGGTCAGAAAAAAAGCCGTCTTGGAAACAAAAAACTATATATTTTGCTAGAGGGGGCTGGCATGTTGGAACCAAGCTAGAAACAGGAGGTGGTTCACAAACCTCCAGCTCCAAAGTTGAGGACATATTGAGTGAAAAGAGCGTCTAGTTCGTCATACTGGACCAAAGCATCTTCAAACTGCTGCAGCATCTCAAAAACAAAGGCCAGCTCCTCCTGCACAACGACACAATCGTTCATATATGAGACGCTACTGCAAACAAGATCTAAACAGTCTGTAGTAAAAATGACGGCTCATGCAGACTTTCAGGATCTTTCTTCCCCTGCAGACGATCCAAATACAACATCAAGATCCACGTGTCAGTGGGGCTTTCTCTTGGTACCTGGACCATGAAGTATTCACAGAAACTCCATCCTGGTTGCGTGCGTTTCTCTCGGAGCGTTCGCATGTCGTCTTCAAAGCGGCCCAGGTTCTTGGTGAAGGACATGAGGAGGAGCGTTCGCAGCTTCAGCAACAAGGAATTCCAGGAATCCTGAGATCGCGACGAGTCCTTCAGAGGATCTGATAGGACCACACACCTGCAATCAAGGGCAACAAGTTCTATGTGTTAGTGGTTTTAGCAGTTTTTAAGCATGTAAAAAAACTCTACAAAGTTGTAAAACTCATCCCAAAAGCAGTTATACTCTCTTACAGAAAACATTATTCCTGCACTAACAGAAACGCTGTGTCAGCAGTCCCGTCTTCACTTCCGTTCCTGCCGAGGACGGCTCTCACCTGTCATTCTGCTTGTTGCAGAAATCGCTGCGGATCTTGTCCACGATGGACGACCGAGGCAGGATGTTGGTCTTGTTCTTCTTCTTATTATCGTTGGTCTCCACGACGATGATGACCCAGTCTGGTGAGCTGTGAGACCGCAGGTTGTTCTGCCATCGCAGCATGTCCTCCTTCACCGAGCCCTTATACGTCTCTGTATCCTGCAGGATCACAAACGTGTGCATTTACTCCGGCTGCACCACACTACGATTGAAAATGAAAATGATACAAACTGCCATGTCAGCATTCTTTGGAGAAAAACTGCACCTCTACTCAGTGAGGAAGTTTCTGCTTGACAAAATATGAGAGGACGGAAACTATGAATGGAATGTGGGGCAGAAAGTTTGCCTTTGTTGACAACTATTCTTAATAATCTGCTGAATGTAGTCGTCTTTATTACTCTAGATTCAAGGACAGGAGTTATTTATTATATTCAGTCGGTTATTCTGCAACAGTGTCTGCTGTCAGGAAAGGTCGCTGAAGCCTTTACGTCGCACATTCACCTGAAAGTTGTCAAGTTATAATTTGTTTTGAATCGTTATCCGCTCAATTTAAATCCACATTGAATCGGTTGTTCCTGGAAATGATTGAATTCCGCCTGAACACCTTTGCTGTTTGCTTTGACCTACTTTTCTTTCACTTGATTTTCATACAACGCCGGTACACACCCATGGAAAGCCAACACAGGTGTTTAAAATGACACTGAATGCCTTTGAGTATTTCTCTTAAAGGCACAGTCCACCCCCAAAATCAATTAGACAACATTCTCCCCATTACTTGTAGTAATATATATTTATTTACAATGCTCTGGTGGTATTTCTGAACTTGTGGCGATTAAAGCACCAAAAAATACATCGTATACATTATTGACAGGTACAGACATAGATGTGCATCTACTAGTGGATGGAAATCTGGTGCTTGTGAAAGGTTGGGGCGTGAACATTAACGGCGGTTCTCTGCACCTGAGCCGCAGCCCTATAATTCTGTCAAGAGGACACAAACACACTGACACTTCCCTAATCTCCATTTACAACATATCCCCTTTCTGAAGGAGTACATTCCTGCAGTGACATCCTGGGTTGTAAAAGTGTGTAGCAATGTGATGAAACCGGACAATCTAATATAACCTGCTGCATTTTGCATAGATTTCAGCTCATTTGATCCCTTTCTCCTGTGAAGATGCTGAATAAACACTGTGTGTGTGAAGTAGTGAACATTTAATAATACCTCCAAACACTCTGAGATGGTTAGACAATTTCCAGTCGGAACAAAACCTTACAAGTTCCCGACAATAGACGGTGTCGCGGGGACAAAGAGAAAGTCTCACGATCATTATAACAAATTCATTTGTTGTTGTTTCTTCCAGCCTCCTTACGCCCTCACTGCAGGCATAATCCTGAGGTGATGTCAGGAGTCACACGCTGATGACAGCATTTCCTTAAACTAGGCAGCTGCTCAGTCAGCAGCAGCAGGTTCCTGCTTCCCTCCTTGTTCTTCCTAATCTCTCTCGCACTGCAGATGTCAAGAAGGGTTCAGGCTGCTGACTGCAGGCCATGTGCATAAACACGCAGACACAGGTGAGAGCATATCGTGTTCACCTTCTAAGCATTTTTTCCACGTGTCACGAGTATCTTAACTCATATCTTGTCTCACATCAGGAGTTTGAAACTGGCAGGGCCACAAGGAATCATTTATTGTTAAGGATGGACCATCAGACAAATATCCCGCAACAGGAATAACAAAACTTTCAGTTTTGCGTTGTTTCGTCCACTCTACGTAAAGAAATAGAACTGATGACAAAATGAAAGCGTCCTCACAGTCTCTATATTTAAAGTGTCAGAAAACGTGATGACACCGACCACAAAACTCTTCATTTATTTATTTATAGGCTCACTGCGCCATATTTTCCTGGCTCACAGCTTCTTTGACCACAACGACATGCAACCAGTCTTATTACGGGTGACATTATTGTCTCCTGTTTAACAGCCAATCACAGCGCTCGATACAAAGAAGAAGAATGATTGATTCATTTTATAGTTCTTTTTTAAAAGAAAGCTGAAAAGGTCTGACTCGAGGCACAAAAACACCAGCATTGTTAACATGACATCACTCCAGTCTTTGCATCTTGTCTGCTGGCATGATGGATGAGAACTGAATACAACGATCTGCAGTTAGGAATGCTGACAGTTTTGAAATGAGCCTCCAGATATGTCAGTAAAGCCTGATACTGATAATGTAATAATGAGTGTGTGCGTGTGTGTGTGAGTCTTACACAGCAGTCAGTCCAGTAGATGTGGAGGAAGGGGAAGGTGAGGAGAGCCTTGTTGCCCTCTTTGGGGAGGAGCTCTTCTTTAAACTGGACAAAATTGGCTTCAAGGTGGATCATTTTTGGGGCGCGGCCGTACGTCCTGCAGGGGAAACAAAGGAGAGCTTTACAGATTCCATAATATGACAGTTACCGCGAACACTAACGTGTTCATACATTTGTTCATGGACATAAACTTTAAATCCGACCTCATAATAGCAGTCAAACTTAAAGACAGACTCCTCAATCTGAACTGGACCCACAGATTTTCTTCCTTTGAAAATGTTCTGAATCTCACTTTCAGGAAGAACTTAACTTTTTCTTTTTCTCTTTTTTGTAATAACTATAACCCTGGTTTAATGATCCCCTTCCAAAAGTACATTATCCAATTTCTGCTTCAATTTTGTGAGATTTTAAAAACTTTTTATCTAATCTATTTGACTTTAGCAGCTATATATTTAACACACAGCACTTTCTCCTGTATGTATTTATTGCTGCGTTGCTGTGTTTAACTGTCTGGTTGCCGTTATGTGTTATTGCTGCTGCTGCTGCATCGTCAATTGCTCCTCCAGGGACGAATAAAGTTCCGCTAAAACTTTACTGCAACATGTTCAAGAAAAAGGATGTAAAATATTCATCTGTTTCTATAACATTACATCTTCGCCTGTCAGCACCAGAACCCCTCAGGTGGCCGGCGCTCATTAAACATTCATCACCCTCTTCAGACGTAACGCGACAAAAGGTGACAAACGACATCCAGATCATTCTGTCTGGATCAGAGTCAATAACGTCTTTATGAAGACATCAAAATGTTGAGTATGCCGCACACAAACCCTTACATCCTTCATTGTCACAAATCAAACGATTACCTTGAGTGGAAAAACAATGCAGACATAATACACACTGTGTGTAATAATACACACAGACAACGCAGACGCTTCACTTTCTATGACCGTCAGCGAATAAAGTTCAAACTGAGTTATCTCCTGCTCGGTCGTCACAGAGAGCACCATTAAACAGAAGTGTGTTATATCAGCCTGGACTGTCAAACCTTCCTTAAAGCCGAGGATATCATCAAAAAGGTATAAATAAGTATGGCGGATGGTGTGATGATGTTAAATGTGGGTCCAAACGTACCAAAAACACATCGACCGACGTTAAGAAGCGGCGAGCAGAAACCTCTGAAGAAGCCATAAATCCTCTAAAATCAGCTAAACCACCTCTGACAGAGCGGCAATAACACAAACTGAAAAGTAAAACCGTTCTAATAGCGTTTAGGTTGATACTCACCTCCTCCATTCCATCGGCTCCCTGGGAAGCTGTTGGGCCAGTGAGGTATAAAGAGACGTAAACAAGCTCTGGTCTCCAGCACCTGTGAGAAAAGGACCGGCACAAAGAGCACTTAAAGATTTACACAGGATTAAAGGGTTCACACAGCTCACAGGGAAAATGGAAACTTGATATCCACTTATTCTGACGGCCTCAAGAAACGAACCGCGGGCTAAAGATACAATCGCCTCTTTTGTGATGTTTCTCAAAATTACACTTATTTGACGTATTTGGCATGAAGAGGCATAAAGGATACTTTAAGTTTAAAAAACTAATAGAGAGTGAAAAACAGACAGATATGTTATTACTCGGATATAGTTCATTAAATGTTCTTATTTATTTACTAAGGAAATATAATCCACTCAGCCACTCACGCACAATTAAAATAACAGAAAAATACGGAAACAGATCGATAAATAGGTAAAAACTACCAGGATAAAAGTGCGTTAAAAAAAGGATTAATAATTAATTGTTTAAATAGCTTAAAACAAGAACAATTCAGAGATGAGGCAGTTCAGTCTACCTGACTGAAGAATTATATTAACCTTTATGTTCAAAATACAGATTTCAGACTCAAAACAACAAAGTTCTAAAACAATGTGTGAGCCAGGAAGGAATTATGGGATTGTGAAACATTACAGGGGAAACACAGTGTCAGGTTTTTATCTATTTAACGTCCCTAGCAGGAGTGAAGGTCCTGCAGAACTCTCTACCTCTTTATTTGCTCTCTCTCTCCCTCCCTTGTTCAACCGCCCTGTGGATACACTGAACATGTTGTGCTCAGGTCAGAGTTTTAAGAATGACTTCTTATCTCGATCCAAAACAAAGACACTCTTCATTTCAAATTTGGTGGAAACTTATTTTTGTCTTTTTAACTTGGAACCCCTGACTGCTAATCATCTGACTTTTTTTTTTTTTTTAAGAAAGGGATTTGTTTTATTACAAGAGAACAGATTTATAAAATACAAAAAAAAATGAAATATTGAATAACTGCATATCTAAACATGAATGTATCTACTTAAAACTATCCTATTCCTATAAATATATTGCAATGTCAGCTATTCCATCATCATGCAGCTGTAGATGCATTATGTATTTGCTGCGTTATGAAGCGCTTCAAGCTAGCTCAACTCAAGCCACTACATAGTACATCAAGTAGAGACGTTTGTCCCTGATGGCTTAACAATCTGCACAGCAAACAACAGCCTCCATCATCGGAGCCGTGTCTGGACACACTGTCATCTCCTCATATATGTATCCAGGTGCACAGAGTTAGGGACAGCTAACAAACGCACCACTTATTTAAGGCTCACCTGTCAGAAAGCAGTTAAGATTTGTGTCTCCGTCTCAGGGATACGACAAAAGGTTTGTCACTCGTGACACTAAGGACTTTTAGATATAGTACATTCTCACAACGTTATTACTATGACAAAAT
The DNA here is from genome assembly GCA_009660295.1 of Lophius piscatorius. Lineage (NCBI taxonomy): Eukaryota > Metazoa > Chordata > Actinopteri > Lophiiformes > Lophiidae > Lophius > Lophius piscatorius. The sequence goes on from VRLP01004585.1 coordinate 42,643, forward strand.
ATATCAGGGTCATTAGAAAACACTTAGAACAAGGGTAACCATGTTTGCGCTCTGTGGCTGGTAAAAAACTTGGATCTTTTCTTGTGGAAGCAGAGATCTGATTTGCTGGAAGAGGACAGATATATGAAGTATCAAAAGGTGTGTTTAGCTACACATCTGTATATGAATGAATGCCCTGTATTTTCTTATATTACAATATACATATATTCCATAAAGAGTATTGCAATGTCAGTTTTTTCAAAATTGTGCAGCCCTGCAAGCACGACATACTGTTTTTGCTGCACTATGAAGAGCTTCTAGTTTCACAGCCAGCTCAACTCTGGGCCATATTTCACAGACGCCTTGCGACCATTGTGTGTGCACCACCTCTACTGGAAACACAAACATTTGATGTTTTTCCAAGGTAACATGCTGTTCACATACCACTTAGCGAAAAATTCACACATCAGTTAATCTAATACTGCTTGACATAAATACAAGTAATCAAGTCAAGTAATCCAATCTACAGTCATTTTGTGGTACAGGCAGTCTGTCGTACGCTTTCTCTAAATCCACAACAACACTTCACACCTCTTTCTCAACACTTGTCCATCAGCACTTTCAAAGCAAACATCTCACCAGTAGCGCTTTTTCTTGGCATGAAACCATGCTGCTGCAAACAGATTGTCAACTCCTATCTTAACCTAGCTTCAAACACTCTTTACTCTCATGTGTGGGTCGTCAGCTCCTCTGTACCTCTGTAGATACAGTACCTCTGTAACTGCTACAGCTCTACACATCACAAATTTGCAATACTCCATCCACCTATACATCCAGCTACTCATTTTTCTTTCTCTGATCATGGTGGTAGTAGCTTAAGATGGTTTAGCTTATACATCCATTGTCCCAGTAATAGTTTCCAGCTCCTCCTGTGGAATCCAGAGGTGTTCCAAGGCTGGATGAGATATGTAATCCCTCCTCTGGGTTCTGGTTCGGCCCCTTCAACAGGGGGCCCTCACGATAATATAGTTGATAAATGATTTTACTGTAGTTGTGGATCGTTATGCATATACTATGTTTAAAGTAGCAAATAGAAAAAATTCCCGGTACATCACTACGCATCAATGCTCACTCAGAGTAGACAGATTTACAACTCATAGTGACTAAAAGTCAGTCACCAGTCTTCTCTCCAAAATGTCTTCAATTATGCCCAGATCCACTTTTGAGGTCACACTCCGCACCAACACCAGTCATATGGACCAGGCCCTCATCTCAACTATGACTGATAGACTTTCCAGTTGCCCATCAAAGATAAAGAACCATCACAACAAGCACCCCATTTCAGAAATGATCCTTCATGGGAGCTGTGTGATAAACAGACATTTGTAGGACAAAACCTTTTTTATTACTACCCTGAGAGCTCACACGGCCACTATTTCTACACCGTTTACCCAGTGTTAAATCCACCCTTAAACATACAGCAAGGCAAATATCAGCTATCTTGCACCAGCCGTTCAGCAGCATCGAAGGAGTTGGGCCATTTTCCTGCAATGAAAATCTGTTTGCACAGTAAATCAATCAGCCTTGCTGCCCACTGAATAAAACCAGGACAGATCCAAAGCATCACGAGTTTTGGAGTATTATTGTGAGGGATATAATACAACTATTGAATTATATGTCAATATTTAAAATGAATAACTTGAATGTAGAATCAACAATGTCACAAAAGGAACATAACACTCCAACACACATTTGAACATTCAAATTGACAACCAAATACGGAGGAAAAAAAAATCCAACAAAGGAAACACCAGTTTAATCCCTGTAACCATGTGACTAAAACTTGCCAAATGGGCGTAATGTTGGGGATGGCAAAAAAATCAGAGGGTGCAGAAAATTGCAAATATAGAAGGATGTTGTGTGTAAAGATTGTAATAGTGGTGACTATGATGAGCTACACTTTGACTTTTTCTGTCCTGCATACCATTTAATTAATGAAAGATATCTCCCCTATTGATAACAAAATTATCATAGTCATCTATTTACCAAAACCTGATATACAGTTAAGACTATTCTACATTCCATCATTGTGCAGATTGTGTTAAAGAGGCTTGTTATGATAGAAACCCTACCATGTCTTAGTGTATGCCTCAAACCCACTGTATATGCATCTACCTCTGTTCCACATAATATTTTATTTTGCCTAAAACCGTCAATAATCTGTATAGTTACTTTTAAACTTACTATGTGGTACCTTTGGGTTACTCTGTGCTAAAAAGGGAGCTGGAGCTGGCAAGCACTAACGTTACCAGAGTCGGCTCCTAAAATAACCCCACCAGGAAGCTTAAACTAGATTCCTAAGGATTTATGAAAGGCACATTGACCCGGATGAGTTCTGCACTTGAGGTGGCGACTACTATATGAGATGAGATCCGAGTTAAACCTGTCTGTCCAGCAGGAAACAAGGTGATATCCTTTGCAAAACTGAAGCAACTTGCCGTGACGTTATGACTTTAGCTCGGCCTGCTAATTAATATAGCTGCTAGCTACCTGAGACTTATACTGCTTTCTATGTCAACATTTAGCGCGGGCATTATTAAATAGGAAATATTATCACCATAAGAAGTTAAAAGTAAGCCACCAATCCTCACAGACACTCGGCGTCCCCATACTTGTTAACATAAGAGCACCAGCTAGCTCAGCTAAGAGAAGCTAATACTGCTAACTGCTAACTGTCAAGACCAAAAAAATTAAGACAAACGTCTTATTTTGATAAACACTCACAAGTCACAATCGGCTTGTTTTCCATAGTGTAGATGATCGGCTTTTCCTCTAGACACTCCATATGTGTTCAGGGCAGTTCTCCATGAACATGACTTACAACAGAGCTTTATTACAGGTAAATGATTCTATGTGCAGTTGTATTAGATCGATGGGGCCTGTGTCCCTGCTGCACTTCCGGGAAGTGCGTCGACTTTGCGTCATTAAAGGGCCAGTCCGTCATTTTTTATTCTAGTGATTACAGGTGCGCTATTGTAGAGGAGTTATTGTGTTGGACGTGAAAAGCATTTTGTGCAAGTAGTTAAATAAGTATTACGAAAAGTCCAGCATGCAAATTTTAAAATCATTTTAATATTGAATGAAAAGCACCAGTGGGAATTTTTTCATTTTCCATACAAACTTCATGAAAACAAAATTTGGTTCTTTTTAACCCCCTGGAAAAAAAATAGAATGAGGATTTCAGCTGTAATCTGTATGAAGTCATACAAAACAGGAAAATATTTAGCAATGTTACCGGATTTAATCTTAACAAAATATTTGAGGAGTTATAACATAAAAAAAAAAAAAGGAAGAATAGGTTAAATTATATAGCAATTATTTTGCAAATAACACTTCAGCAAATTATTCAAATTATTCAAATATATTAACACATTTAAAAATTGCTGTTGAAAAACACCAAAAGCTGAGTGAGGGTAAACGATCACAAATATGTAACAAGTGATTGCATTGCATTTTCTTTAGACATTTAACAAAGGTTAGTTAAAATCCTTTAGTTATAACTATAATGTCCTAGAATGTAATCCAGTAAATTATTGAAACTGAAAGAGCTCCACACTCACACTTCATACAAACAACGTGTTTTGAATGATACACATGCATCTAAATGTGGAGATACGGTGCTTCCATCTAGTGGTAGAAAGCTGTATTGCAGAAATTGCGTCAATGAGATGTAATAATAATAATCTATTTAATTTATAACGCAGTTTACATTTGGATCAAATCTCAAAGTGCTACAACGTAAAAGCAGATAAAAGCATCAATAAAAAATATAATAATAACTATATAAAAACATGACCAAAAAGCAGCAATGTTAATCAAACGTTATAGGTTCTGCTAAAAAGGAAAGTTTTAAGTCCTTTTTTAAACGTGGACTTAAAACTTTTAAAAAAGGACTTAAAACTTTCTGTGGAGCCCTGAGATGGTCAGGGAGGGCATTCCACAGACGAGGGGCAGCAGAATAGAAGGCCTGATTACCCATGGTGCTGAGTTTAGTCCGGGGAAGGAGGAGGCGGTATGAGTGGGTAGAACGGAGGGATCATGTTGAGGTCAGTGGGGTGAGTAGTTCTTTTAGGTAGGGGGGTGCGTTACCATGGATGCACTGGTGAGTGAGGAGAGAGATCTTATAATCAATCCTGGTGGAGATGGGAGGCCAATGAAGGGAATGAAGAACTGGATTTGCGTGTCATCAGCGTAGCAGTGGAATGAGAGTCCATATCGACTGATGACATGGCCAAGGGGGAGCATGTACAGTATGAAGAGAATGGGGCCGAGGACTGATCCCTGGGGGACCCCACAGGTGACGGTGTGTGTCCGGGACCTTGAACTTCCAAG
>VRLP01004586.1:0-47001 GCA_009660295.1 Lophius piscatorius
CTTTTATATAGTTATTATTTTATTTTTTATTTATGCTTTTATCTGCTTTTACTTTGTAGCACTTTGAGATTTGATCCAAATGTAAAGTGCATTATAAATTAAATGTATTATTATTATTATTAAATTGAATCAATGGTTGCAAATTTATGCTGCGAGTTCTGACCTGGAAATGCTGTTCTTCATAAGAAAAAGCTCCCCTTAGTGAGTAAAATATGAAATTTTAGAGCTAAGTATGATATTTAGAAGGTAGATTTCCTTGAGTCAATGCATTTGCACCAAATTTGGACTAAATTAGACCAAGGTTTAGGTAGTTATGTCAGTTATTTTCATAAAAGCATCCCCTTAGTGAATAAAATATTAACAGTGAATATGAAAAATTTACCTCCAATGATTTCGTCCTAAAAACAGTAATACTAATTCAATAATTGCACCCCACACAAAGGAATAGAGGGAGTAAAATCATTGAATCAATGAATATTTACAAAAAAGCAGTAAAATCTATGAACTCAAACCTTGTAATTTACTTGTCTGTAATTTAAATCAAGTCAATTCATTTGCCCTAAATTTGGACTAAATTGGGAAAATGCTTAAAAAATGATGGTCCAAAAACATTTGGAAACAAAGCTCCACCTGCTGTAATTTATCGATCCAGATGGCTTTTCTTTGGTTAAGCTTTCATTGTCTGCCACCTCTTATGGAAATTTTGGATAAGGCCAATGCCTCAGACTTGTCAAGCATCTAGTTTACGGTCCCTGTTAGTGTATATAAATGGAATAGTTATAAACACATTTTAGTTCTTCTATGTAGAATACTTTATAACTGGGGCACTATAGCCTGTAGATCACAGATGTAGATATACATTTAATGAAATGATTGATGGTAAACTTCTGGCATGTGAAGGCTTTGTCGGTGCTGCATCTTTACAGTGGTTGCCGGGGTTACATTTGTAAGTTTTGAACCCAATTATGTAAATTTGTTGCCTGGTGGAGGGAAGCCATGGGCCAGTTTCCCTTGCAGTGTAGAGCAGAGTAGTAAGTGGAGCAAGTTTGAATATCCGATTGTTTATACCAGTTAAATAATGCATGACTGTTCAATAGGCCTCAACATTCTGATACAGATTAGTTAATTTTATGAACCTGACATTAAGACTTGATCATCCAGCTGTTGGGTCATTTTCAGTGCAAACTAGGCAACCGCACATGAGATTTTTAGTGTGCAACCTATTATTTACAACGAAAACATAATTTCCTCATTATTAAAAAGGTTTTTAATGAGGAAGTAATCCAATATGAATTCTTATTTAGTTAATATTGCACTAAGTCACCAGTGATGCACTGATTTTAGTCATTGCCACTTGGGGACTGGTAAATTCCGCTGGAACCTTAATGAAAAAGATTTTTTATTACATTAAGTACTTACCCTATCTAGCTCCATAAGGTTTCAGTTAGGGTAGGGAACCACTGAGCAGCTTTAGCTTGATATTAATTGGCAGCCAGGACTTTTTATTTTGACAATTTAACTCAAGATGGGGTGACTCAAGGTTCCACTCAGCAAACATAAATCATTGGACTGAAAAAAAGTTCAAAAACAATCCAAAAGCTGAGTCTGTGAGGTGATGACAAATATTGACCATGAAGCAGGCATGGAAGGAAAAACAAGAAATCAACAAGGAATTAACCATAAATACAAATCTCCTTGTGAAAAATAGAGATGACCTGAATTTGAGGTCTGCCAGACGATCCATTGGAGCTTGGAGTCCAAAACAGTTGAATTCAGAGTTCAGTTCATCCACTGGCTGGGAAACACTATGGATGGAGCAGAGTGGAGACTCAGGGGTATTGTGGGCGTGGATTTATGTGGGGTTGTGGGTGTAGCCCATTGAACTGTAAAGTTGATGGGGGAGCAGGAAGCTGAGTCTTGGGAGGACCAGGTGATTTAAATTCTGAGGAATGGGGTAATTTAGTCACTGGGGAACCGGGCACTTGAATGACTGGGGAACTGCAGCAATGAGGCAAATTAGCTGTGGAAGCAACTAGCAGGCCAGCTGCTAGCTAATCCTCAGGCTTGGGCTCTTCGTGAGCTAACAGGCTAATGGCTAGCAGAAACAGGGCAAAGGGTCTGGAGGGAACTGAGGACAGGCAGAGAACAACCAGCCCAGGATTTAGCCCATGTTGGCAGGATATGAGGGTCATCAACAAAGTCTCTTATCCAATCAGATAATGAGCTCTGTAACGACAGCTTACTGGAGGTCACTCTGCATGCTAACTGTAATGCAGGTTGTTTAATATCCTCAAGGATAAGCTTTTTCCACCGTCTGTAAAAATCAGCAGTTGATAGAGCTTATTACTGAGAGTACTGTCTGATGGGCCCATGCTTGGTCAGTTCGATATGCTGGGTGTTGCTTGAAAATACAACCTTAGATGCAGACACCACAGAGGATGGCAATCACAAAACAGTTGTAAACCATAGGAAAGTCCGTACGGCATAAACAAAGTATTTACCATGAACCAGACATGGCAAACGTTATCAATGAACTGACAGGGAGAGAGAAAAAAAAAATGTATACACATTATTGACAGGGAACAGTTAAGGACTGGAGACAGGTGTCCAGATGAAACAGGGAAAATGATCACAGATATTGTTTGGGAAGAAAATCTCAGATTGAAGCTGAAGCCAGTGCAAGAGGACTTTAGAATATTGGATTTACTGTTAAGAACATGTAACTTGGCCAATTGATGTAAATGCTTTCTGGCTGGATAGGAAGAATTAAAATTGAAAATAGAACTTCTCAAAAATTGCAGAACATTATGTAATCTGTGCATCATTGCTCTATAAAGGAAAAGAGACCAGTGACCCTACCACTTTATAAAATGTTTTAATGAGCTTTTCAGACAAGAGAAACTGGTGTGCGTGTTAGAGAAACTTGTTTATTCTGAATGTTCAGTAATTAAATTAGGTTGCAGAACTCACATAAACTTTTTAAGTTTATACAACTTAAAAATTATATGTTCTGATAACTTACTTTTTCAGGGCACTGCTTGATACAAATTGAACCGTACTTAATTCAATGCCTAACCACAACTTAACACACAAGTCGTTTTCATGGTTCAAATACCTAAAGTCTACATACTAAATTCTTTCAACTTGGAGAATATAATAAAGCAATTACACTTAATACATCTACACATTGTGTAAACTATAATAATCCATTAAAAACCCCATGAAGCAAACAAAAATAATGAAACATTAGGTATGCACTACTTTTCAGACCATAAAGTTTTGATTACCTGGTTCAAACTTCCTTTAAACAGTACTTGTATTTGTGTGACCGATAAATGAATATCAGTGCATTTCTTTAAATAGGTTTAGTTTTGCCAGTTGATTTCATTTTTTGGAATTCTGCTATTGTACTCCAGCTCATGAAAAGAATACAAATTCTGAGATAAATAGTTCAATATGTAGAAATTAGTTGAAAATACCTTTTACTACTGGAATTGCGGATTGTGTGGACTGTTCATCATCTCTTTGTGCCAGAGTGGGGGCTGTTAGGAAGAATACAACAAAAGAATGAAATTAAATTTACTTAAAAATAAGAGCTAAAAAAAAAAGCTATCTCAAAAAATTACCAAATCCATTACCAAAATATGACATGAACCATTTAACCACAATGATAGTTTCCAGTTTTAAATAAACTGCATGATATTCATGTGACCCATGTCATTATACTTGGGCCTAATTTCCAAGCAAACAGTAGAAAATTTGGGGCAGGAACCTCAATTATACATTGGAGGGAAATTCTGCCCAAGCAAAAAATATCTTCTGCTGCGCAAACAAGAATCTGCTCTGTGCTCAATAAATATATCTTGTTCTTTGCTAGAATGCATAAGAATGTACAATATCTCATTGTTCACTCAGGAATTACACACAAATATGAAATCAGATAGCCTAACATTATTATTAATACCCTGCCTTCCAAAGAGCTATGCCAATATGTCTGAATCTCATTAAAAATAAAACCTATGATAATAGGTTTATGATAATAAAGATAAGCCCGTTCAGCCAATTTCTATAAGTTTGCCGGTATTTTATGTTCATTCATTCATTATCTACCGCTTATCCAGTTCAGGGTCATGAGTGGGCTGGAGCCTATCCCAGCTAACATCGGGCGAGAGACAGGGTACACCCTGGACAAGTCACCATTCCATCGCAGGGCAGACACACATAGAGACACACAACCACGGGCAATTTTTTGTGTCACCAATTCACATATATCCCATGCTTTTTGGACTGTGGGAGGAAGCCGGAGTTCCCGGAGAGAACCCACGCAGACACAGGGAGAACATGCAAACTCCACACAGAAAGGTCGGCAGACGTGGATTCAAACCCGGAACCTTCTTGCTGTGAGGCAGCAGCGCTAACCACTGTGCCACCGTGCCGCCGGTATTTTTATGTTATTTGTTTTAATTTTGAATGCTACTCTCCAATGTTGGCATTTACAGTTCACAACTTTGAGGTGGATCTTGAGCTCGGTAGGATCTGCAGGGGTAAACAGAGTTAGAGGACAAGGAATCCACATCTACCCTGTTAACTCTGCAGAGCTTCAGAAACACCAAGATTAGGGTGCTCCTACATTCAGTAATGCTGAGTCATGTATTTTTTCACTGTGCCAAATTACTGATAACGTTCAAGGTTGAATGGAGTGAGGAGGAGGGAAGGGGTTCAAGAAGCAGTGCAAAGCATTTTACTTTTTTCTTTTAAGTGTGTCACAACTTCGCAGAGAAGGAGAAGAGTACGAGGAGTCATTAAAAGAGAATTACATTACTTACATTTATTTACCCCTCACAAGTCAGGGATATTATAAACCTAGGTGATAACGCGATAACTCAAAAAGTATTTCATGGATCATTTTCAAACTTTTCGAAAAACAACATAGACTTTAGTGCTAGGAAGAACTTGATTGATTTTGGGAAGGTCAGTTGTTCAATTCTGACAGTAGGGGAAGTTTTTTCGGCACAAGTTTGGTAGATATGAATTGACACGAGGAGATTGATCTTTTTATATATTGTTTTTAACTTTAGTTGTTCATATTTTACTTAGGAGGGGGAGCAATTTTACATGAAGACACTTTCAGATATAATTCTTAAACTGTGTCTCATGGATGATTTTCAAACATATATCACCGTAGAACTTAGTGAAATGAAGAATCTCACAATGTGCTTACAATAGAGACAACAATATACATTATGGTCTGTATCTTATACAGGACAGTCCATACCTCATTTGGGGGTGGGGTATGTTAAAATTTCAGCTAAGGGTCAGATAGCCAGAGCTAGGCTTGTGATAGAAAAGGGTAGAGGACCCAGTATGTTAGGCCGTGATTGGCTCCGTAAAATTAGACTCAATTGGCATGAAATTAAACACAAACAAACGTCTGCTAGGGTTCAAGACATCCTGCAGCAATAAATGATGTTTTCAGGGACAACCTAGGCACACTAAAGGGCATGACGGTGAAGCCAAATGTAGATTCAGGCATTTCCTCACTTTATTCCAAGCCCAGGCGGATGCATTATGCTATCAAGGGTTAGGTGAAGGAGGAACTGGAGCGCCTGTAGAAGGTAGGTGTCACTGATCACGCCCGGTTTTCACGGTGGGCGTGCCATGTGATGGAGGACAGGACGGACAAGCTGTTTCGGTTTTCTTCCTGTACCCTGACAGCAGCAAAGAAGGGTTATTTACATTTAGTCAAGGAGGGTTTGGCTGTTTTTGCTGTGAAACGCTTTCGCCAATGCCTTTATGATAGGGTGTACAATTGTAACAGATCACCAACCATTGATGAGTCTGTTCAGTGGAACTAGTGCATCCCACCTTTAGCCTTAGCTAGGATACAGCACTGGGTTCTTGTATTGTCTGCTTATCAGTATGCTATAGTGAAGCAACTGGATAAGAATAATGCAGACGCGGCAGCACTGAGCTGACTACCCATACCTAATACTCCTGCTACAATTCCTGTGCCTCCAGCAACTGTGTTTTCTTTAGCGAAGCTGGCAGAAGCACACTTAACAGCCTCTCCAATTAATCAGTGAACACACGAGCACTATGTCTTGTCTCAAGTCAAAACATCACCCTTACAAGGCTGGCCCAGTTCTGTTGAAGGGGAGGAATTGAAGCCCTGTCCCAAAAGCAAAACAGAACTGATCTTATAGGACTATTGTATTTTCTGGGATTCCGGGGTTACTACACCGTCCCCATACCATTAACAGATCGTTAAGGAAATACATGAAACGCATCATGGTGTGTATAGAATGAAAAGCGTAGACACACCAAACTGGATCAGGAGTTAGAGGACAAGGTGAAGTCATGCATACAATGTCAGACCAGACATGTCACCTCAAGCCCTATTACACCCCGGGGAGTGGTCAGACTGCCCTGGTCATCACAGGCTCAGGCAAGTGTTTGCAGTCCATGGGACATGATCTCCCTGCTCAAGAGAGACAATTTAAGCTTGGTGGTGATGTAGATGTGAGAGAGTTCAGCGGTAAGTCCAGCCAGCATTAGTTACTGTGGGTAATCATGGGACAGAGTGGCCCCTCTCTTATGTTGGCTGGCTGATGGACATATTTTTTTCTGACGTTTTCGTGTACGAAGTCATGCGCCTGCCGGAAAAAGACTTTGGAACAGTCAATTTCTAGCGTGTGATGGGTTAGCAGCAATACTTCCTGACCCTGGGCATGTAAAGGTCCTGGATGCAGATCAGATTGGCTCTGATGATGTTCTCTGCATTACTAAAAGTCCAATGGAGTCTCATCCGTTATAGTTTGGAAGAAGATCCAAACCAGACAGTGATGGCGGTGCAGAGGAAAGACTGGAATGTCCCCATGTATAACTGGATGAGCAGGTCGTGAAGCAGGTTCCTGAGCTGGTGCCGGAAGTACATCCTCAGCTGGGCTTTCTTGATGATGGTGTTGAGGTTGGACATCTAGTTCAGGGCCCGGAAGATTGTGGATCCCGGAAACCTAAATTCTTTCTGCAACACACATCTTTCAACACATCATTTGTAATGCGTCATCTCCATAGTTTTGAGTTTGTTCAGCTCCAGGTTGTTCAGGCCACACTAGAGGGCCAGTAATTCCAAGTTTTCTATCAAATATTGTATCAGAGTGAAATAAACCATAATAAAGAAACCAACTTTTAAAAAAAATTAAAATGACTTTGCTACTTTTTCAGTCAAAATATAGTCTACAAACTAGAACAATATTTGGCAGATTATTTCAGTCATCCCAAATAATGAAAAAAGTTTTCATTATTATTAAGTCATTCAGATTAGACCGCATTCCTCAACAAAACGTTATCGCTATTATGAAACACAGGGGATTGGGGACTTTTCTAGGATAAACCCTATTGTGTTAGGAACTTTCATGGGGTTTAGCTTGGACCCAGGTGCAGACACAAGATGTGGCAGAGCAGGTGCAAAAATATTTATTATAAACAAGAGGGCACGAAGAAAAAGCAGGGGATCAAACAGGAACAAAAAAAACACTAGGTTTAACTTACTACACACTGGGAGAAGGCTGGGACGCGTGATAACAACGAGCTGGCACAGAAGGGAAGGTGAGGACAGACTATATACACTGACGTAATGAGACAATGACACACAGCTGGACGGGAAACACAAGTTAACACGATGACCAATCACAGGACAGACACATAGGGAGAAAGTAACACAAGTGAAACACACAAAAAGGCAACACAAATCAAAATGACAGAACTTCCCCTAATAATAAATGAACACAGTCTTCACATATTGTGCTCAACAGACTAGGCCTAGTTTGATCAAAACTAAACCAAGGCCCATTAACTCAAGTATTTGCACTTCCAGAGTGCACAATACTTATTAACCTATGTTCATGTAGTTTAGCCCCTCAATTTGGACTGAACGAGTTTTTTGGTATAGTTTGAAGTTGGAATGTCAAACTGGTGTTAATAGGAATGATGGCTCCAAGTTTTCTGTTGGATATATGCACCTTGAACGATTCTCCATTATACCGGGCTATTTTTTACATGAAGAATTAGGAAATAACATGATAATTGTAAAGAAGATAACGAGAGTAAAGTAGTAGCAATAAATGAAAGGGTAAATATTACGAAACACAAAGAAGGATGTATTTACCACAGTGTTATTATTTCAAATATAGATATTATATATTATTAAATAAATATAAATATATAAATAAATATATTATTATTTCTCATATCTATTCAGGAGAAAAATCTTCATAGCATAATAGATACCAGAAATCCAATAAACACATACAGTGTGTAGGCAGTTTATTCTATTCATCTATTCATACACTGTAATTTTGTTTTTGTGTGTGCATAAAGGCACTGTTAAATTTGCTTTGTTGTTAAATGCTGTGCTGCATAGTTATAAATCAATTAAATCTGGAAAAGTCTTTAACCACCAGATCCTTTTCAAGTTTGCATTTCATGTCAAGGCCAGATATAATTACCACAAACTTATCTTGTCATTGACTCGCCACTCGCGTCTTCAAAGCCCAGTGGAAATGCATATATGCTTTTGATCCAATATCTCATCCCCTTTATCATTTTGCGGCGGTGTTATTGGGATCACTGTCTGTCGGAAGCAGTCTGAGGGCCCCAGATTGAAGCATGACCAGCCAAACTCTGTTTTTCTGCTTGGTTAATCTGACAGTACCTTCTGAGGAGATCCAATTAAATCTCTCCTTCAAAGAATATGTGACTGCTGGAGCATAGATGAAATGAGTGGGATGGGCAGCGGGAGGAGATGGAGCTGGGGGTCTATTCTGTTTTAATCATTCCAGATGAGTGTAACACTATTTAACCAGCCCAAGCACATTGAAGGAATGTGTTTGGGTGAACAGTGGAGATCAAAAAGCTTGTGTATGCTTATACAAGTGCAATGGGTTACAGGGTTGAGCTGATAACCACATCATGTATCTGTGATTCAAGGTGATAAAGATGAATAACATCTTTAATCAGATTCATCACTGCCTGTAATTAAAGGTATGAGGAGAGATTATATGGCAACATACTTCAAATATACATCAGGTTTGTGCTTGGAACTCACATTATAATGGACAAAAATGCTATAGCATTCCAACTGCCAATTGTGAGTTTGGAGTGTACTAATGATCATGAAACTCTTTTGGAGTGTGTGTTTAATTTTCCACTGCAAATTACTCAATGCCTATAGAAGCAGATTGCAGCTTCTCTTTGGGTTCAAGAAGTACACAAAGTTGTTTTGCTCCAGTTGTTACTGTTTGACACTTGAATGTAACTCCTGAGATGGAACATTTTCCTGTTAAGGATCAACAAAGCATTACCCTTTTAAATAAATGCTACATCATACAGTTATGATGAGTTTAATAATCAAAGTTATGTTTCATTTATTGAACCTAATTATGTTGCATGTAATCACAGATATGTTTTTCCCAAAAGTTTGACTATCATATTAATGGAATTGAACTCCCTTGTTTTCATTGGCAATTTTTTTTTTAAACTATTTAGATCTTTAGACAAAAATGTGATGAAATGCAAATACATCCATGTTTAATGTATTGAATGTAACAAGAACACAATGATATTAAATGTATTTAAAATTTTCTAAACACAGTCATGTAATGCCAAAACTGTTGAAAGTCTTCTCGTTACCCCAACCCAACTCAACCTGACTTTTTCCGAAGCTGACCCGGAGCAGCACAACGGAGGAAATGTGATCGGGGAACGAGAACTTGTTCAGATGAGGTCCGTCCAGTTTAACAGTTGAAATCAACTCCACCGGTTCTGGATTGATTGCTCCCCGGGAAGAGAGATAGCGCGTGCTCAACCCAGGATCTCAGGGAACGGGTTGTGTCCGGACAGGTATGGGGTGAAATGAACCTCACGGCCAATACCGTCAGCCTCCTTACCTGTGCTGCTGCCTGGAATGAGGTTGGTGGTGCTGAGTTGAATGATTAAAAAAGTATAAAAGTACTTTCAGCTGAATACACACACAAAGAACATAATTATGAATATAGTATTCCATTAACGCAAAGAGATAGCCCTTATTACCATCTACATTTTACACTTAAGAGTCAAAGATGCAACTAAAAAACATCATGTTAAGCAAACACACACCTAGGGTTAACACACCTAACCCTGACCCTAACCCTATACACGTGTATGTTGAAATTATATTGACTTTACTGTAAACACAACCATGTATATCTAAAGTCTGTTAAAATTTCATTAATGGTCTAAAACTTGATTGTTTTAATCATCTAAGATGCAATTATTTAGTTCTTAAAGTGTAAACGTGCAAAAGACATTCATGATTCATTTACTGAGCGTAGTTGTCTGTATTAAAATAGGTCAAATTGTTTCATATGTAGTTATGTTGACTTTGCGAAACACAATTATTAAACTCCAAAATGTTTGAATATTTCATGAAGACATTTTATTATGCAACATCCATGTTCAATTTCTAATTGTATGTATCAGTATTTATTGTGAGTGCTATAACTCCTGGTAGGTGTCTTTGTTTACTTAAACACATCAAATATGTGGCTAACTGTTTGCTGTCAGGATCCCAAGAGAGAAAAGGAGACGGTTGGGATGTTGGGTGAGGTACATCCTGGTCTTGTAGACACAAATAATGATATGCTTTCTCTTTCATTGACCTGAAATGTAATTTTTACATCACAAAAGCATCACCATCTTGTTACCCTTTCTTGATGACACCCCGCAGATAGCGGATTCCGTTGGAGGCGGGGTCTGCCAGAGTGAGTGGACACTAATTATAAGATGCATGACAGGTAGTTTTTTGCTAATTAATTTTTGGTTAGACAGGCAAACATGCCTGTTTTCCACTTTATCAAGCAGCGATAAAGTGCTGGCCTACTTTTTCAACTCTGTCAGGATGCACTTAAGATGAAAAGAAGCTTGGAAGATGAGCGGTGTGCGCACAGTGAGGAAGGATGGACATGAGTTTCAAACTTCCAGATCAGAAATAATGGAGGGATAACTGCATATACTAAGTATGGAATAAGTATCATATGTCAAGTTAACCAGTCAAAGCTGAGATTCCAGTCCAAAGCAGCTGACTCCTCCATAATAGTTTTTAGAGGTCTCTGTCCTCAACCTCATATTCACACTTTTCTGAAAAAGCCTCTTAGGTCTTTTTTATGGGAGGGGGGAGAGTACACTGAACACTTTGCCGCAGCTAAAGCGATCCAGAACACAAATGTAATGGTTTCCCATCACAGCATGACAGCTGCAGCGGACAACAAACTGTGAAATCCTGTAGAGTGGATAGTCCAAAGTAGAACTGATCCCCTACCAGGGCCACGAATAACCTCTAATAGTGAGAGTGAAGTGTGAGCAGCTTCCCCGGCCAACTGTAGCACCCTGATCCCTCTCATGTCTTTTCCATTAGTCCTGAGAGTCACACTTAAAGTAACATTCACTAGGTTTAAACTCCTTATGCGGAAACACGATTTAGTTTATTTTTATAATGGGCAATAAGAGATGAACCCCAATGACCCTGGACAGAATTAACACCCAAAATAATGTAAATATATTAATAGTAGTGACTATAAATTGCTCCTAAATGTGAATATGAGCATTAATAAATGTTTGACCGTGTGTAAGTCTAGTGATGAACTGAAGAAAGTCCAGAGTGTACCTCACACTCAAAACACATGCTCTTGCCAAGTTTCAGCTGGGATATTCCCTTGTCACTATGTGACCCTACACAGGATAATATTGGGTGTAGACGGCAGTGGATTGATGGTTTCTGAAAGATGGAAATATGGTGAAAAAAACAAGGTATCGTGTCAAAATGTCTCAGATAAAGACATGATCATCCGACCGGATATTCTGTAATCAATCAATTGTAGTCCATATTAAACACCTTGTCAGTGTTAAGTTAGTATGACTGTTAGTTTGACTGTTAATCATACTAACAGTCATACTATTTTATGTTAGTCATACTAACAGTCATACTATTTTAAGTTAGTCATACTTACAGTCATACTAACATACGTATAGCAAACAGAAGTTTTCTTTTGATGTCTTTAGCCCTTCATTTTCAAACCGTTCTTTAAACATGTCAGGCATTGGTGTTAAACAGCATTGACTAGATGATATATACGGTCATCATAAACAAGAACTATGTCCATTTGTCTTTGAGACTTGGACACAAAAAATGTCTATTCTCCATAAAAATACAAAAAGACTAATCACAGCATGGAAGTGAGTGTATGTTTGAAATGCAGCAGGATGGTTTCTTCTCCTTTTTCTTTCGCTACCATAATTAGGGTGTTTTTTTTTGCCAATTTTGAACAATAAGCTTAACTGCTCAATATGTGTTGTACATGTGCTTGGACCCTGGTGCTGCTGAACTGGGTTTAAAAGCCCAATCAGAATGAAAATATTCACATTACACATTTCATTGGGGTGCAAATGGATAACTAAACTGTAAAATGTAAACGGTGAACGTTCTGACTAAACATGACTGACATCTTGACGCATGTGTTAGATTTTGGATGGTGGGTCCCATGCAGAGCTGGACCACAGCAGAGTTGTTTTTTGTACAAACTATCAAAGAATTAAAGATTATGATGGGAGAGACTTTAAAACAAGTCCTGAGCACCAGTGATTGTCTCTGACCTTGGAGGAGGTGGAGGACCACTGGTGAAGGTCTTTGACCATCGAGGAGGACGACCACTGATGAATATCTCTGACGATGGAAAAGGACCACTGGTGAAGGTCTCTGACCATGGAAAAGGACCACTGGTGAAGGTCTCTGACGTGGAGGTGGAGGACCACTGGTTAAGTTCTCTGACTGTAGAGGAGTGGAGGGGGGGGCACTGATGAAGGTCTCTGACCATGGAGAAGGACCACCGATGAAGGTCTCTGACCATGGAAAAGGACCACTGGTGAAGGTCTCTGACGTGGAGGAGGACCACTGGTTAAGGTCTCTGACCGTAGAGGAGGGGGAGGACCACTGATGAAGATCTCTGACCATGGAAAAGGACCAAGGGTGAAGGTCTCTGACCATGGCATGAATCTTGGTTTTTCAGGATGAAGCCTGCGTTGAAGAGTTTCTGCTCTACTTCATGTTGATGCAAACGTAGCATTTATGCCAAGTTTACTACACAACATGGCCTCACTAGCAAACTTAATGCTGGCTTATATTAGCCATACAAATACAACTGAGGTACCGTTAAACTGACAAGACTTTCTGATGCTTACCTTGTCACTTTCCTCTAATTACTTATAGTCGGCGTAATCCTGACTTAATATCAAGCCGTTATTGATTAAAAGCATCACAATAACAAACACAAATTGCCTTTATCACATGATAGAACCAAACTTCTGAGAAACACCTCATGTATTGTTGCTTTTTTAGGAAACACACAGCTATTCTGGTTAAAAAACAAGATGCTATTAGACTACAACTCCTGTAAACATGAAATCTTCCACCAGACCGATTTCAGTTAGAATAAAGAAAAGTGTCAATGCTAACCATGGACCAGTGTCTGCTTGTTTCCATCCTCTCCCTGGAATCAGTGTTGGAATGACGCACATTTTAGCGGTCAACAATTATTGGCATAGGTAATTAATTACGCTCCTGTATCCACTCCTGTGATTTCAGTGTGACTTCACACTGAAATCAATGTGCCATTTCACTCTGCTTGCACTGTGTTTCCCGCTGAATTCATCATTTTTTTAAGCTCTCTGTGCTGCTGCTGGTGAGTGTGGTCCACATCGCTGTGTCTCACTCTTTGTTCACCCTTGGTGCTGATTAAGAGCATAAGTATTTCTGGGTATTGACTCAGATAATGTGGTCTTGTTAATTCTTTTAGGTTCCTTTTTTTTCTTTTTTGTGCTCCTACATTGTAACTTATCCCTCTCTTGGTTTGAGCTGAAGGCCATTTGATCGTCTGATGGTGATCCATTTTATTGTAGAGCACTCAGGGTGCTTCTTTGATGGGGTGCAGTGATCACTTGAGGTGTGTAGTGCCATTTCCCCTCGCCCTTTCATCCTGCTACCTGCTTTAAAGAGCCCAGCCCAGTTCCTGAACTCATGTGCTAAAATCCTTACTTTAAAGTACTTTTACAAAATACATTTTTACTTCTAATTTTTTCAATAAAATTAATTTTTCTATATTAAAATCACGTCTCTGGCCTAATGTATGATCAAACCAGTATGACCTTCTAACTAACTCATGCCCTGCTTTCCAGAGGGAACAACAGTAAAGTAACTTTTTTCCCTGTACACCCAGTAATCCCTGTCTCTGTGAGACTATCCCACATCAACGGCAGTACGACAACACACATGCATGATGAAAAAAAGAAACATGGTTCTCTTTGATATGCCTGTCCTTTCAATGCCTTGCCCTCAGTTCTTCTTGCAGGCCTTGTTCACAAGGGACAGATAATTGTCTCGAATCTTGCTACTTCTTTCCTCTCATTCCTCTGCTTGGCAGTAATGAAAGTCAACCTTTTGAGGTGCAACAGGGCCAGCGAACCAATTATGGATCCTGACTTCAGAGAGGGTGAGGGAGGAGGACCACAACGTTTCACTGTGTTAAGTAACACAATGAAAAAGTACACACTATCCATTATTGGGTCACTTTGTTTAAGATCTTCCCCTGAATTCTTCTCTGAATAAAGTCGATGTCGATGGAACTTGCAGCCAATGAATTAAAACAATTTGCACTGAGCAGATTCTAGCAAATAAGGGGGGATTTTTATCACATCAGGAAAAAGTTTGAGGCTTCTCTCCATTTTAAGCTAGATAATCTAAATCAAGCCAAACATGTAGCTTGTTCTTCCATCTCAAAGGAAGATTATCAATTACTAAAACAAAACGATAATCAGGCTCTCTCAGACATCTTCCGAGCAAATAGGTCCACATGTTACATTGCATTAATAATTGCACAACCCTTGCACTTTCTTTATTCCTCACTCAGTCCCCTTTTCTCTTGCTTTTTCTTCACCCCTCCTGCATTTAATCACTTACTCTTCCCTCTCCTCACACTGGGGAATGAATGCCTCAGCTGCTAATTTCCGTCAGACATGTGAAACAAGACCCAGTACATACAGCCCACAGCTGGGTTTTTAACCAAGCCTTTTGTCTGAGGGACAACTTGCGGCGCTGTCGCCTCCCCCCCTTCTGACCCTCTGTTGTCTCAACCCAGTCTCCTTTTGCCAAAAGATTTGTATCCTTGTGAATGTCCCATTCCACCAGTTCGATTTTCATCAGGGTTTATTATGCCCAGGATAAGGCTTGTGGCTTCACACACAAGAAATATTGATTATGTTGGCGTGGCAGCAAGGAAGTGAGACCAACTGGCAGAGGGCTGACTAGAAGTGGGTTAAGTTCTCTTGAAATATCAGGATTGAGTGTTGTCAGGCGTAATCAGATGTTTCTAATAATGCAGAAGAGTCACAGCTCTGGTGGTGTGTTCTTTGAGAGGAGCTCCCGATGATCAAGCTGTACCTGTCTGCGGTTGTAATTAAACCTGACGTACTATGCTACTTTGACTTAAATCTGTCTGTGCTCCTCATCACGTTCCTTGTGATCCTCCGCCAGCAAGTGGGACTGGCATTGAGAATCGCTTATTTATTTTTGTTAAAAATAATTACACGTCATTTACTGCATTGCAACTATCCAGATAGGAATTTTAATAGTACACTAGTGCAGAGGGCTAATAAAGCCTGTAACTGTTGTTTCCTGAAGCATTAGGAAGCTGTGAGGGGAACAGTGCAAAAAAAAGTTGCTTGACTAGTCTATTTAAATAGAAAGGTTGAGGGCAAGCTTAACAGTCTTATGGCCCTGGGGGACAAAAGACTAACTTAGTCTATCAAAAGTATCAGCTAGGCAGAGCACCGCAGGGGACTGCGCGCTCTCCTGTTCATAACCCACTGGTCTGACTTCAGATGCAACTAAGAGACATGTAACTTCCACGAGTCCGCAGATATTCCTAATTAAGGCTTTTCAACATTTCAATGAATGGATGGAAGCTTAGCTATGGTGACAAATAATAACCATAACAATAATAATAATAAAAATAATAATAATAATAATAATAGCCTTTCATAATTTAAAAATCAAGGAAAAAGCTGTGAAAATAACTTTTCATAGCATTTCAAATGTCATAAATTTTTCTTATTGGTTAGTTTGAATAAAGGTAACACTGAGAAAACACGGTCTCATCCGCCTCATGATTGTTTCTCAACATTGCCGCAGTCCACAAGCGATCAGACCTCTTAATCGAAATCTCTGCATGAATTGTTTAATGCATTGAACAATAAAATTAACTGCATTAGGAACCAGGTTTCAAAATACAGTGATAGGAAGCTAGTCCATACATCTGCATAGACAGGAAGTTGGTTTTAAGCGTGACCTTGCAGAATTTAGTCAATAGGAGTTTCTGCTGTTCTCCTAATCAGCATATTGCAGAATGCAAGGCCGGGTTGGTGGGACGGTGGTGAATGGGACAGCTTGACTTTAGAGTTGAGGCAGGAAAGAAGTAAAGATCTTCAAAGCGTTTGCTTTTCAAGTCTGATCTATTCACAGTAGCTGTGTTAAAATCCTTTGTGTCTCATTAGGCTCTGATTTTGGGACAGCGCCTTTGTGCAAAGTGAATGAATTCTGTTTGAAATGCAAGAAGGGAGAGAAATTTCAGTGCTGTAAGCGAGCCCATGGACTGAACTTCCATGGCTTTGGTAGTGTAAAAAAAAAAAAAAAAACTGTGTTTGTCCCAGAAAAATAAATTATTAGTTTCTTCGTAATTCTAATAAGAAAAAATAATATTTATAATAGCCATGACTGAGTTGAAATCAAATGTCTCTTTCTATCTACAAACCAATAGGTGCATTCTACTTAATTAGTGACATTTTATTTATTAAATGATTTGCATTGACTGGTTTGATTAACCTTAATAAATATTGAGATTAAAACCTGACCCGCAATTTTTGGCAAATGTGTGTTAAAGCAGGCAGCCACTGCTGCTGCTTTAAGAGAAACAAGCTGTTGGGATCAAACCTGACACAGATCCAGTGCTGCTATCTAAGCCAAACCACCAGTATAATTGAAATTTGCCATGACAAAAAACTCCAAACAGTGCTGAAACAATGACCATATTCCAATCAGGAGAGATAGAGGGTGAATTTGGGTGATGAGTGTTTTTTCCAAATATGACATGTGATAATAGGTCCATCAGAGATTCTTTGGTGCAGGTGAAGCAGGACACTTCCAGATGTAGACCGCAGGGGACTGGGATCGAACCCCTAATCCTCCAATAAGAGTACAACTCAACTTCTTGACCCACCCTTACCAGAAAAACAATATGGTGTTGTCGGGTGGATATAATTAACAATAATTATTATTATTATTATTTAGTCATCTGACAGTTCTGTAAAAAAGAGCATGTACACCAGTGGCTGTATGAAAATTATGTGCAGTAGTCCATCTCTGCTGAGACAAATGTGCATGTGTCCGACTGAGTGGAAACTTGACAGTAAGTAAATTAAGCTCAAACTCAATGCACTTGACTTTGGCACTCAGATGAAAGCTTTGTCCAATCAACTAGCTTCACTTATGAGACCAGTATTTTGAGCAGGGATGACAACATTTCAGTTGATTTGCTCATGCAAACACTGGATCACATTCTGAATCCTTTTGATTTAAACTAAATTAATCCCAGAATCATTTTACATGATCAGTTGGAGGAAGAACTTGCTGACTAAGATTATAAGGCATTGCTGACCTAGAATTAAAATCAAGTTTCAAGAAAAGGAGAAGCTGTGACTTCCTGTAGTATAAACAACATTGAATGAGACATTTTACAGGGCTCTACGGAACCAATATGTTTCAGATATCAAGATAAATCAAGACCGGAGGTTACGTTATTTATATTATATTCAACATCCTGGCCAGGTCTCCCTTGTAAAAGAGATTTCTGATCTCAATGGGACCCTCTGTTTAAATAAAGGTAAATAAATAAATAATTAAACGCAATATGACACGAGATTAGTGGGTTTGAGAAGTAAACAACTCTTAGAAATGAAACATGGATGTGCCAACGCGCCTACACTGTACAATTTGAGCAGGTATTATTTGAGCTCGACTCATTTTAGAGTCGAGCTGACTCTGAGTTCATCAGGCATTATTAACAGTGTTCAAGGGGCATGAGGACCGATCAGTAGCTCCCAAATGACCACCACCAGACATTTGGATGAATGAACGTTTGAGATATGCCAGAAATTTTTGTCTACCGTCAGCAAGCTTTCACACAGTTGAAGCAGAGCCATGAGTGGTCAGCGCATTTTTGCTTCACTAGTCCTGTTCAAAGTGATAAACAGAGAGTCAGAGTTGCCATGACATCACGACACGTCATGTGGATAATGAATAAAAAATTTATATAAAGTGTAGTTAATGGCTGGAGGCATTGGCACACCGATGAAAAAAAAAACACTTTGCACAGTAAAATGCAGCTAGCCTTACTTCTTTTAAAGATTTCAACAATACAATACAGAAATAATACATTTCTGTATTGTTATCATGTTGCGAGCAAATAAAATTTTTAAATACTTCCGAGCTTTCAGACCAATGTTTATTGACAGAAATTGTGAGCTTTGGCTTCAATCATAGAAGATTTATTCACACAGTAGGAGATGGAATCAAACGGCAACATATCTAAAATCATACAGTGTATACCAAGCTTAAGTCGCTCAATGTCTGCGTATGGTAAGGCAGGAAGGTGGTCCCTGTTTTAGGATTTCAACATATATCCATATGTTCTTTGGATCCAGTGGTTCTGAAGGATAACTTGTTTGGAATATGTTATTAAAATGGGACAGAATTAGGTTATGAAGGCTTGTGTAATAACTTCTTAACCTATGATGTACTGCCCCACACTGTTGGCTAGTTTTCTCTAATTTACACAAGGAAACTGCTGAGTTCATTAATTCATAGTTATCAATAAGCTTATAATTGAGTTGAAAAGGATGAGTTCAATCCTCAAAAGGAAGATTCTTCCAGATATTTCTAATCACAGCATGTAAACAACAGCTTGAAAGAATGTGAGTACAGATTGTGTTCTTCCTAAATACGAACTTATTCATAATAGTACAATCTGCCTCATCTTTATAAGCAGTGCTCAGAGACATGTCTCAGGAAAGGGGAAGAAAATGTTTTTCTCAGAGTAAATAAAAATGATCATGAGGATGATGCAACTGTTCCCAAGGTAGTGAATCAAAATGTGTGGAATCTGGAGAGAAATAAGGATGATTAAAGTATGGATGCATACTGCAATCTAAAACAGCATTTTTGATTGCAAAATATCTCCTGATGCACACGACATGTGCATTAAGTTTAAATAAAAGTGATTCTGGGTTGACTAGTCAGAACCTTTAATATGGTGAGTTCCTTTATTTCATAGATCTTCAAGTCTTCTTGAAGATTTTCCCCTTAACTCCCCATACACATTTGGATAGTATGTACACTGTCAGCTTAATCTGTACCAGCGGAAAAAATATTGCCAGGCTGTTCCTAGGATCTGAAAAGGTAGATCTTAGGCTGGGTTTACATGCACATATGGAATAATCGTTCATACATGTAATTTGATATTATGTTTCAGTCAAATCTGACCGATTTACAAGTTTTCTCTCTAAAAAATGCAATTGATTTCATCTGTTTGCCATAAGGTTCCATGACTATGATCACACAGGGCATCTGTACACACAAATACATTTTGAGGATTTTTCTATTATTTTGTGTTTTATATGAACTTGTAAGCACCAGTTGTGTTCCCGGGCAAAGATGAAAATGAATGGGTAAAATTAAAATTAGTATATGGAATTGGGTTCAAGCACATTCCCACACTCCTTTCCCCGCACCCCAACATGCATGTCTCTTTGAGCAGAAAAACACAAACATGCACACACACACGTAATGCCCCCCTTTTTTGGCTTAAATGGGAAGCCCCACAGGAACCGCATTTCCAATAGCATTTTTACCCTGTGGAAATCACACTTGTTGGAAGTCTTCACAAAAAAACCTGCAACATTGTTTCAATGATACGTACAACTTTCTCGCAGCAGGTATTTAAAGCTTTTTGGAAGCCCTGCTAACATTTCATTCCGCGGCAGCACCATGAGTCAGTGATATACTCTACGTGGGGCTCTGGATTACATATTTGAGCATGACACTGACAAGGAGAAGGAAAGCCAGGAACTTGACTCCGAAGAGGCTTTAGAGAAGGAAGTGTCGGAGGTTGAAGATAACACAGAATATATATATATATATATATGAGAATATAGGAGGAAGAGGAATCCAGTAATGAGGAAGAGGACCCAACTGAGGATGCTGTTACGTTTCTGTCAAAAAATTGGATTTTTCTTCCCCATCTGAGCGGAGAGGTCAGCTTTCGTCTGAAAATGTCATCAGGATGGCCCCAGGGCCAACGAGATATGCTATATCCCGGGGTGATGACATACAATCCTGTTTCCAACTGTTCTTCACAGAGTTAATCAAAACCATTGAAGGAAGTAGACCGGACTGAGATTCCAGCCTATGTGGTTGTGTTGATTTTAAGTGGTGTCTACAGATCAAGGAACAAATCTACATGAAGCCTTACGCATGCAGAATCTTGTCGTCCTATTTTTCACATAACAATGTCAAAGGAGAAATTTCATGTGTTGTCATGTCTGATTCGTTTCGATGACTGAAGGACAAGAGCAGGCCGCCGTCAACAAGACAAGTTGGCCCCGATCAGGGAGGTTTGGCAGAAGTGGGTGGAGCGGCTGCTACTCATTTACAACCCATGTCCTGACATCACTCTTGATGAGCGTTTTATCCCCTTTAGGGGACATTGCCCATTTAGACAGTACGTGCCAAGTAAACCATCAAAGTATGGTATAAAGATATGGGCAGTATGTGATGCAATGATGAAAATGCAGGCGTATATTAGGGAAACCTGCTGACGGTGCTCCTGAGAAAAAACAGGGAAATAAGGTAGTCCTAGAAATTACAGGAGGGCTCCAAGGACACAACATTAAGTGTGATAACGTTTCCACAGCTATGCTCTGGGTCAGGAGCTGGTCCAAAGAAACTGACCATGGTAGGGACAATCAGAAGAAACCCGCCTGAGTTGCCTCCTGCCTTACATGACCAGGTACTATTTTTCTTCCAGATTTGTTAAGTTTTCCTGTTGATTTTACTAAAAAATAAATCATACCTGTCAGTTTTAACTGGGAACACAAGAGATCTTATTTTGTGCCACTATTTTAAATTTGAAATGGTTTCAAAACAGTTCTAGTAAAAAATTTAAATGAAGTTATCTATGATAAATTTTACAATATTTATCATTTGAGTATTTGTTATAGTCAAAATAATATCTATAATTATAAATACAACTATAAAGTTGTATGACCTGAGGTCAGTGAGGCCTACAGGCCACAAACACAAAAAGGAAGTTTAACACAAAACGTGTAACGTTCACAACAATTTGAGTTGATAAAAAGATATACACATCATTAGGTAACAATATATGGATTTTTATGGACTTATAATCATCTAAAATGGATCAGTCATTTTCGACCGGGAAAATTAAGATAATTAAGTTGAAATGAACAGAACAGGAGGGTTACTGCATAGTTAGCAGCATATTTCAATATGTTTCAAGTTAAACCTTCACAGCACAGATTTTCACTCTCACAGGTGTAATTTTAACACTTTTCACTTTACAAACTTTAAAAATGACAGGCTTATTGCATTTGCATATCCTCCGCAATTATTACAAATTACTACAGGTCCCCAGGCAATAAAAGGACTGTGTGAATAGGGCTTTTGATAGTTGAAACAAGGGAGTTTCGGTGTATTAATGTTACAACATTACATAATTATTATAGTTAAGTACATCCACCATAATTATGCCCAGTAAACGAAACATAACTTTGTTTGTTTAATTAAACAAAACTGTGTTTAGTTCATTCACCATATTTGTGTTCAGTAAATTACTTTTTTTTTTTGCATTACATGACTTTGTTATGTTGAAATAACTAAATAGTTGGATATTTCACAATTAAAGTAAAGGAGTTTCATTTTGTTATCGGGTATCCATAACTGCACATGACCCACAACTTGTTTATTACATTTAACATAAGTGAATGATGTAGCATTTAAATAAGCAGATTTGGTAAGATTTGCTTCGAAGTATTAGACCCAAAATGTTTGCCCAAACTGTGATACTTTTGATAAGGGATGTTAACAAATATTTGATCATAGAGGTAAATTATAGTTTTTTTTAACTTTCTGGATGAATCTTTTAAGATTATCCTTGCCAAAGCTGCCAAGTTGTTGGAAAAAGATCAGAAAAATCATGCAACATATGTGAAGTAATACATGGGCTATACATACAGCAGTGAAGGGGTTCTGAAATAAGGATGAACAGGGAAAGAAAAGAGCAAAATCAGATTTACAAGAGGTTATGGATCAAAGATCTGCAGAGGTTTTGAATTGACAGCTAGGTGCGAAACCTAACCTCACCCAGCAAACACTTAAATTCATCAACTCCATAGATGTGAACAAACTCTTTTTATTGCGAACCACATTTGTACTGTAAGCAGACTTCTGGCTTTAATCAGATCCAATGGGATTCTCCAACGACTGAGAGACGCCGACGGTGAGCAATATCAATTTTTCGCATGAAATAAATCACACCAGATGATATAGAGCTTTTCCCTTGACTTACGAATAATGCTTAAACGCTGTTGCTTGGGGCATTTCGTGGTGAGAGTTAGTCAAAGCTCTCATTACCATTTCGCTAAGCTGTCTGTTTCCTGATGGATCTAATGTATGCAGAAAATGGTGGATCGATGTCTGTCAAATCCACGCTTCATATAGGAATGCTTTCTTTTAAAATGACATATAATGTAAGTCACACAAAAGGCAGATGTGAATTTTCCAATTTGATGATACTAATAGCATCATTTAAAGCTTTAATGGTAGGTAGTCTACAGTGTTTAAAATGTATCCCTATGAATGAAAGTAATATAATATTCATAACTATGTTTTTAGGTGTAATAGCGGCTGAAAAAATGTATATGTTTATGTAAGTTTGGAAAAAGCCTTCTATGTCTCATTGGGAGTGGGTCCTCACTTTAGTGGTGGCCAGTATGTTGTGCTGCCATCCATATTTTGCTTTGATGGCGACGTTCCATAAATGACATGAAAACGCCTTCTTTGAGATTAAATTAATACACAATACTAAATACTTCAAGTTGATTTTTCATTTGAATTTCCATTTGCTTATAGGCAAAGTAAAATAAATAAGGTTTGAATTGGAAACAATTTAATTATATTGCAGTGAATGACACTGTCATTAATCAGTGATTTGTGAGTGAACAACCCGAGACGTCCTGCATAGAAACATGACACACACACCCACTCCAACACAAACTAATCAGTCCGATTTAACAATACATAGCCCAGATTATTTGACATTTTTCCCAGCTGTGCATAATCTAGTAGTTTTCCCCGCTTTGATTTATCTTTGATGTGCTAAGTTCATTAGGGGCAATCACTGAGGCTTGTCAGAACCGCAGTGATTCTGCTAATGACTCTGGAGATTGATCAACCTGATGTATGTAGGCGTCTTGCAAAGCAAACAGAATAATGTGGATGCACTTCAAGCTACGGCGTCCATAGGATCATCCGATGTTTATGTGAAATACTCGCTCACTTATCATTTGTCAAGAGATATCAGAAAAAAAACTTGTCAAAAGTACACTTCGAGGTCGGGAGAGCAAATGACTAATATGTAAAGAGCTGCATCTTAATATATAACTGCACAGAGAGAAGAGAGAAAATTATTTGAATATATTAAAAAGCCTCCTTTCAAGGGTGCAAAATTGGGACAAGAGTGCTTACATCGTTGTTTCTATAAGAGGTTGGACCTTATTTCTGTTATCACTCAATGTACAATCAAATAATATTCACAATTTATGTACCAAAAATAGCCTCTATCAATTTCTTATGAGATCCCTTTAAAGTGATATGATTTGAATAGATATATAACCTGTGCCTTGTTGCATGACTTCCCTACCGCATGCTCTGTCCCATGTGGATTTAATAGACAGCTGACATGCTCCATGCTGTTGTTATTGATTTTAAATGATACATGGAATAACCATCTTACGATGATATGTGGCCAAATGTTATCATGTTAGCCGTTAAAACCCCAGAAGATGCACATTTCCTTCAACGGTACTGCTGCAGAGAATCTTAACCTTCCCAGAGCCATATTTCCCCGTCATCCCCACTCCTACAGGCTCCACCACACCAGCGTAACCATCCGGCTGATGCCCTTTCTATATGGGACAGATGAACACACACACAATACAAGCAGCTGTCCTATGAAGCTTAGGTCTGCTGCAGCCAACACTGATGTCATTAATTAATTTGTTTTAGCACTTTGAGATTTGATCCAAATGTAAAGTGCGTTATAAATTAAATGTATTATTATTATTATTATTAATTTATTATTTAGCAGAGTCAGTGATTAGAACATGAACATTTCAACTTTTTATGAAATTTAAATTTGACAGGAAGTAATTGTAAAAAACACAAACAACTAAAAGTATGATGTCTGATAATTCTGAAAAAAACGTCCAAGAGAGCTTTTTGAATGACGGTGATAAAAACAATCAGTGTTTTGATTTTATGTCGTTCAGTATTCGATGTGTTTGATAAAAAGGGAAGGGTATTGATTCCGACACTGCAGAGTTTATCAACTGTTTAATCTTCACTGCCGGCTTGTGCAAGGCCCCCTTGTTAAGAAATCGATCGAAACTTGGCAATCATGAAAGCATTTATGACAATCTACTACAAGTTCTTAGCAATACGGTTTAAAGTTAGGGTGATGAGGTGTGAAAGTGGGACGCAAGTAAGAAAAGGTATTCTAGCATGTGTGCAAATCTGGTTATAAAAATGTATACCCAGAAGTGCACTGCGGTCAGTCCATGTATAGAGTATAAATACACACATAAAATACACACACATACCAATCTTCCATAACATTATAACCAGTTACTTTGGCAACCAAACCAGCTTTCATCATTCGAGCATGGTCTCTAAAGACCTCTGAAGGTCTAGTGATTTTCATGAACTAATTAAAATGCGGATAATTCAAATTAACAAATAACATTTTTTTGACAAGTCTATTCTATTTTTGATATTTATATATATATTTTCCAGTAAACAATTCTTCCAAACTTCTGAGTTTGGAAAAGTTTAATTTAAACCCCAAATTGCACAATATTTAACAGGGACGGAAAATATTATTGACAACAGGTCTACAGAGAGGAAGATGAACCCTGTCAATGAAGAAAGGGACCTGTCTACCACCTAAAGCTATCTTAAGTCTGAGTAAGAACATCAAAGACTTAAAATGTGAACTCAAGCAAGAAAAAGCAGATTTCATAAATAAATCTGTCAAAAGTAACTCAAGGAAAGGCAAATACGTTTCCAGATGACTTATCCTGCTTGATTGTGGATTCCCTGGGAAAGCGGTCCCTGCATCTACAACAATGCAGCAGAGGCAGCTAAGGACATGAACAAGAGAGGCTACCATTTGGATCTTCCACCGAACGATGGTGGCAGACTGGGAGCAGAGACATTTACAGGAATAACACTGGAGGACAACCAAAGGAAACCATGCCAAACGAGCCAGAGGGAGACTCAGAAGATTCCAACGTCAGCAAGTATAAACGTTATTAGTTCAAGGCAGATGATAAGTTAATTCATTATTGACCCTTGGGTTAACTATTTAATATGTGGCCTCTCCACAGCCTCTTAGATGGATATGACATGTAGGCCAGGGCAGTGTAAGACCCTGATGATGGAAGACAATGTTGCACCTGCACTTATGCAAGAAACTTTGGGTTTATTCTCACTGTTCTTATGTTCCTATTGTTGGCACACTTGGACTGAGTTCTTTTTATGGGTTACAGCAACCTTAGAGTGGCTTCGTGGAACGCAAATGGGTTAAATAATCCAGTTAAGAGGAGCACAATGATTGCCAAAATGAAAAGAGAAAATATCACAATCATATTCCCACAGGAAACTCACCTATCACAAAGTGAGCACTAAAGGTTTAAAAAAAAGTTTTTTCAAAACAGGCCAAAAAAGATCTGTAGCATTATTGATAGAGAGATTTGAGGTAATGAACTGGAATATATTTTAACAACAAAATAGAAAATACAATGGCTACTTTCCTCTCTATATATATGCCACCGTAAAGTGAACAGAAAATTACGAAGAGGGAAGGCATATCGCTTCTTGCAGGGGATTTTAATACAGTCATAATTAATTTTCACATTGAGGAGCAAAAGGATCATCACACCTCTTAATAAAACAAGAAGCATCAGCGAGATTGGCCTACTTGATGTTTGGACCGATTTACACCCATCACATAGTGAATACACTTATTTCTCAGCCCCCCACTCAGCTTACTCGATCATAGACTTCTTTTTTATTTTCATGAATGACAGATATAGGGTCTCTAATTGAAACTGAAAACTCCTTATATTTCCCTTCCATTAGAGAATATCAGAATAAATACTTATTCTTAATTATTCTTATACTTATACTTAATACACAGATAACAAATAAAGCATTAGAAACTGCCTTAAAAAACAAAAACGAATAAGACTCCATGAACTGATGGGCTACTTCCTGAATGGAACAGGATTTTCCAAGTGGATTTGATCCGAGTACTTGAGAACACTTGAGAATGGGATAGCCCCTCCTTCATGGAATGAGGCTATTATTACTTATTATTACTATTACTATTATTAAGGAAAAGAAGAATAAAAACCATTTGTGGTTCTTATTGACCAATTTCAACTTTTAATCAAGATTACAAATTATATGCATCAATCATTTCTTTAAGATTTGACTCCTTTATTTGATTGGAATTGATTGGTCATTGGACTGGATTTGTTCATGGCCACTAAACACAGGACAATATTAGTTGCTCTCTTCACATAATACAGAATATTGGAGAAAATAAATTGAATTTTTTCTTAGCCAATTTTTGATGCCGAAAAGGCTTTTGATTCTATGAGCTGGAAATATTTGTCCTTGGCCCTGGAATGTTTTTTTTTTCTTCTGAAATTCTTATTAACATAATAAGAAATTTAAATTTAGAACCAGAACAGCATGGATTAAGATAAATGGCCATTTAACTGACAATATGAAATTACAAAAGTTTCACTTGTCAGGGCTGTCCTCTTTCACCAACTCTTTTTGCTCTTTATAAAGAGCCTCTGGAACAGGCAATACGAGGAAATGATATAATTTTGGGAATATTAGTCAATGAAACAGAACATAGAATAGCATTGTATGCGGACGATGTCTTGCTGTATCTCGCTAATCCAGATATGTCTCTCCCTCCGGCACTGGATCTTTTTGACACACTTGGCACATATTCAGGCTTCATATGCAAAAAAAAAATATTGTCATTCATTCTGAGCATTTAGCTCATGCAAAGACTACTTTTAGATTGGTCTCCAAAAGCAATCCAATATTTGGAGGTTTGGCTACCTCCTGGTTATAATTACCTATACAAAAAAAACAAAAAACTATGACATTGTCAACATGAAAATCAAAGAAGATCTAAATCCTTGGTCTTCAATCCTATTCAATTTCAGTGCACAAATTGTCACTTTTATAACGTTTGTATTACATAGACTGTTGAAATTATTTATATCCTTACCAGTGAAAGTTCCGATTAATCAGAATTCAGGAATGGGACAGAAGGATTTCACACTTTCTTTGGAAAGAGAAGAGACCAAGAATTAGATATAGAAATTTAACTATTAGTAAGAAGAAAGATGGAAATTCATTGGTGTGATAATAGATACGAAGCCAAGTGAAACGAAAGAAACCATGAAAATATCCCAGTACAGGAAATGATTGGAGATCAGACGTTGGCTGCAAATTTCCAGGAAAATATTAATCTTCTTGTTTCATTCACCTTATCCACCTGGTTTCAAGTTGTAAAACAATCAGACCTGGGTATTCAAGTGAAAAAACTTAGGTGGATTGCATATTATACAGATATTAAACCAAAGCTAAGATATCTAGATTTAAGTAGCCTATTGGTTGAATATGGGAATTACTTCTTATAGTAGAATAAGTAATAAAAATGTATTACCAGGCTTGAAACCCTTCAAGAAATATAGTCTAGACAAATCATGACTTATTCAGATACTTGCAATTATGCGATTATCTCAAAGGAATAGACAAGATAAAGGGGGTCCTCAGTTATGGTGGGATACTGCAATTAATTATTAAGGCACACACTGGCAGTTCAAAATCATTCATCTCAAAACTTTATCAGGGATATTGAAACGGGTAGATGAAATTTCTACAACCTATATTAAAGAGCGCTGTGAAAGAGAACAACATGATACAAAATCCTCTACAGAATGGGAGAAAATATGTGAGACTGCCTGCTCCAAAACCCGTTCTGCTTATCTTATTTACATTGTAGATCTCCTCAATATGGTTCCAAATTTGGACAACATGGGACCAAGGGGTTGAGAAATTACCCAGCTCTTCCTCGCATTAAGGTCTATGTAAATATCATAGTTGATAAAGTTCAATGAATATCTTTTGAGTAATGTCCTCAAATAAGTGTTTTATTGATCAAAAGGTCCACCTAGAGAGATAAATATGAACTATAAGGGTAAATCACAATGTACATAAGAAAATCTTCTCAAGTCGAAACATATTTCCTAAATCTCACCAACGGTTGAAAAATAATGGCCTGACAATTTGGAGACAAAGCTACCCCTAGTGTCAGAAATATACAGCCAAATTTTCCCCAAAACACTCCAGTTCTTCGTCGCACTAAGGTCTATTTGAGTACAAAATCTGAAAGTGCGGCAGACTATGAGGATTCAAAAATATCCCCGACTTTCAAGGATTTCATTGCTACCGGAGCATGAACATAATCCTGAGTAATGTAACCAAATTCCGCCTCTGCATTCAGAAATTATTGTAAATGTTAATGTGTTAAAAAGTGTTGAAGGGTGTGTATTTCAAGGACTTGTGATCTACCAATTCAAATATCATGTATCATGTCAGATAAATTCACTCAGATGGAGACAATACAGAAGTATGTATCCTCTCTTAAAAGGAGGGATCCGTGCATTTGTCCGTCACTGATCTACACAAAAAATACAAACTGTGGACATCTGTCAGTGACTCTGTTCTATCGTCAGGTGTAGTGATCTGTGAGAATCGTTTACACACACCACACAAACACAACATATACATCGATAAGTGCCCAGTCAGGGTATTGTTACGTACCTATCTCACTTCCTGTTGAACCTATCACCATGCACTGATAGCACATATATACAGAACTATACACACATAAAGGTTGGCTTCTGAGCACAGACACATTAATAGGATCATAAATATGAACACACATCTCTCATGTGAAAACTCCTATAGTGCATGTCTCTGATGATACAGAGGAAATCCTCCGTTCAAATGGCTCTCTGCACATGTGACAATAACTACATATGAATGTATCCTGACTTTTCCACTAGGGCTACGACACAGAAGTCCTTCCTTGAATTTTTATTGAAGTCTTGACATTTGATGAAACCATGTGTGTGTGTGTGTTTGTGCTCGGTTAACTGGGTATTACTGTGCATGGAGCAGCTTCAGTTTGAAAAGATGCTGCTGCTGGATCCATAACAGGTTTTTGACATGGAAGTACTGTGAGGAGACGGGAAAAGGGTAGTCTGCCATGATACACACAGATTAACACCTGTCTCAAATGTACACACTGTGAAGTGTAAAGCAACACTGGAGTGGATTTTACGCTGTGTGCCTTACCTGTTCCTGACTCTCAACATCATCATGAGTGATAGAAGAGAGAACGGACAGGTGAAAGGATGGAATGACATCTGATGAGTTGTTCCACTCTGTATACTTACCACCCTCTCCTCTGTGAGGGTGCGGCAGTTTACCGTTAGATTTGCCTTTGCGCTCGCTGTCAAACAACTTTTATTTCATCCAAATCCAAACCATCAATGTGAAGGTCTCCAAACCCAATCTGCTCATGAAGAAAATCCTACTCAGCAGTTTTATCCACCCATAGGAAGATGTTTTATGAGTCATAAAAAAATCCTTAATTCTAGTACTACTATTATCACTTTTAACACTACTGCTTCTACTGAAACTACTTCTAGAACTAGATCATCACTTCCTCTTACAACTATAACAACTACTACTGCTAGTACTACTATTGCTACTACTAATATTAATGGTAATATTGTGGCTAGTTTTAAAACTAATTCCATTACTACACATCTACTAATATTACTGCAATATACAATGACTGCTTTTAGAACTACTAAAACAGCTTAGTCCTACTACTAAAACAACAGTACTACTATTACTGTTTTAGCACCACTACTAATATAAAGTCTTCTACCAAAACTATTTCTGAATCTACAACCCCTACGGCTGTTACTGCTACTTCTATTAGTACTACCCCTTCTAATACTACTGCTACTACCACGACTACTATTACAACTATTACCAATACTCACTCTTACTACTACAACTACTTCCAGTACTACTGCTAGTACAATGACAACAACATTTACTACAACAGCTAATACTTTTACTGTTACTACTCGTGATACTACTTCTACTACTACTTCCAACAATAATTATATTTATAAGTTATAATAGTTGGTTCACGGCAGACAAACATGACATCACTGTGTGACTTATGGTGAATACATCCGTCTTTATTCACACAGCTCCTCATCAGAACTCGATAAAACGAGATAGTACCGTTTTTCAAATAAATATTTAAATTGAAACAGAATAGTTATGAATAAGTAATATCAACAATGGTTGAAAGAACTGGTAATGATTGGTTTATATAGTGGACAACATCCAAACCTTGGTAGACCAATAGCCCCTGAATAGATGGGTCACGGTACACATTATACTCTGGTGTGGCCCCATTGATATATGAATAGAGCACTCACCAAACAACACCAACAGGATGTGTTTAGAACCTAAAATCAAGTGATTTTGCGGCAGACCCTCCTTTGGATGTCCAACAAGGAATGTGGAAGAAATTCATTAGAATGTTCTGACTCCTTTAAAAATCTTAGAGAATTCTCGGCCAGTAAATAAACCACCATAAAGACAAAAATCTAAACAACATATTTAGCTCAACAGAAGAATAAATCTTAAATGTTTTCCATTCAGGTTACAACTTTATCACTTTGCCATTTGTTGCGTTCCTTTTGGTATTAAATTTCCAGTTTGAAATATAAGTGAGCCACGACCTAAAATGTGCATCTAAAAAAAAGCTGCTTTGGTTAAAACGAGGAAACCAAGGTCCAATTGTCAACCCATCCTTAAAGAATGAACAGTTTGCTGTTAAATGATTACCGAATATCAGAACCGTAACATCATTCACATACTCTCTCTCTCTCTCTAAAAAACTTCGGTGAACAATTATGCACAGTGTGAAAACACCTTTAATTGTTGCATGTAAATTATGCAGCTTTTGAAATGTGATTACAAATCTAGGATCTAATTATGACATTTTGAAGTTTGCTAGTTCTGTTTACTCTGGAAACAGGAATTATTATTCATAACTTTGTTCATAATTGTTCATTCATAACTGATGCATTGAGAAACGCCCTTTATATATCCACAGTGGTCGGGTCCTCTTCTTTGTTAGTTAAAATCATAATAAACTAACAAACCGAACACTGACCTTAGAGAGGACTCGAACTGACCTTAGAGAGGACTCGAAGTGGCAGAGAGACTATTTTGCACATGAAAAAGCAACAAATCATGAAACCTCGACATTACAATTACCAAGACTTGACTGCGGAGCGCTCCCTCCCTTGCTGGTTGCATGTCCTCTATAACAATGTGACATTACTAGCTCTGGGTTTCTTGGAAAGCTTTGAGCGGAGCTTGCTTGCAGATCTTTGCAGCTTCACGGTGGACTTTACCTTTTTAGTTGTTCTTTATTTTATTTTGCTCCCCCTAGTGTAAGAAATAGTAAAACGGCCTTTCCATAAATCGATTCCGGTCTTCCTCACACTAACGGGTATGCTGGTTTTAAATTTCAATACACTTTTGGAGGATAAAGCTCCCCCTAGTGTGGAAAATATATAAATTACCTTTTCTAAAATCACTCCAGTTATTCCATGCACTAAGATCTATTTAATTATTTGATTATTTAATGAAGTTGAGGCAATCTGGAACCAGTTGACACTAAATTTCACACACTTCATCTTTTAATAGAAGCATGAGAAAAAAATAAATTCCTCTTTCTCCTTCTCTACTTGTCATAAAATCATAGAGAGAACTGGTATATAAATGTATGAGAACAAAACCAACAGATCTATATTTATTCTGTACATGGATAATTCCTTAGAGCAGTAAAGTTAATTACATTCCCATCAAATTAGAAGCCTACGTAAGTACAGGCAGCGCAGTCGTCTCTAGTGTGCCCTCACCTCTCAGACACCTGTCATGGATCGAACCCTCTCAGCCGGCTCAGACGTCTGAAGGGTGACAGTCTAATTCAATTGCAGTTAAGCCCAGAGGCAACATGGTTACCTTGAAGGAAATTCTAACCAGCTGCACAGCAGCAACTGAATAGAACATAATTAGAGACCTTTGTTCAACTCAATGTTAAATCCAACAATCGGTATGACATTATTCCTCAGTTTACCATCAGGTGATGTTCAATGGTGATGGGCTTTAGGCCTTATGCAGCCATACATTATATAAAAGACTCAACTCTCTGTGGGATGAGAGTCATAATCTAATCACACAGCGTAGCCTTGGCAGAGGGATGTTGACACAGAATAAAAGTATGCTGAGAAGCCTACTGCCACCACCATCTGAGGTGGCAGTAGGATGTAATAAGCATCCAAGGCGAGTTCCAGTCCTCTGTTCAATTTACTTTACTACATGAGGTTCTCACCTTGAGCTTATTGCTTCATCGACTCCACTGAGCTGAGGGTTTGTTTTAGGAAATGGACAGCATTTAACGTGAACGAAAAAGTCTCAAGGTTTCACTGACATGGAAGCCCAGAGTAACATCTCAAGACAGATAATGGAATATTATTTTCCTACTTTTAAAGAAAGAGAGAACAAAGATGACTAAATCTATTGTGGAATAGATTAATATTATTGTTTGTATATCTTTTCTTTTTTTTCACTAACCCTCGACTGATACCATTGAAGGAACACCAGCTGCTCCCTTATAACGTTTTTGGGTTAAATCGACCAGTTATTCATTTTTCAATTGGAAAACTTTCATATTAAGTGGACCAACTCTGGATTTGAAAGTTAATTTGAGTGAGACTATTCTGATTCATGATTTCACATTAGCCTCACAGAAGCCTGTGTGGTGTTTGGATCTTCGCCCTGTGTTTAAATGGTTTCTCTCAAGATTCCTCCATCAGTCCAAAAACATGTAGGTGAATTGGGGACTCTAAATTGCTCATAGGTATGAATAGTTATTTGCCTCTCTGTGTCATTTCTCCCTGTGATGAACTGACAACTTAAACAGGGTCTGCTTCTCGCCTTTAACAGGATCAGCAGTTACAGAAAATGAATGAATGAATGAGTCTGATTCAGCAAGGACACCAGCAAGAGCCCCTGAATCACCCAGGCGAAGGTAACAGTTGCGTCCAATATCCCTCAGGCACTCAGAACCATTGCACCACAGGAAAAGCACCTCAGGCAGTACCAAGAGGAACATAAATGTCCATTTTTGGACATATGCCTGAGGTATTAATATTCTCAACCAGCTTGTCTTTCATTGTTCCCACCTTCTTACCCTGGATTTTTCAATGAATAACCCTTTTGGAGTTTTCACCTGGCAGACAAGATGGTTAACGTCCACACTGAACTTAATAAAAAAATATTAAATCATCAAACCCCTTGGAAACTGACAACACAGATATCCTGTACAAGAGGGCCGCCTCCATATGACGACATATGATCTTCTACACTGTTGCGTGATTGGATGGTGTTAGCACAGAGAGGGCAGAAAAGGACAAACTTGAAAAAAATCAGATAGACCCTCATGGATCATATGCCATATGAAAGTAAGGTGAAAGCATACAAATACAATTAACTAACTAGTGGTGCTGGAATGAAGCAATGGAACTGATACTCCGTGTTTATTTTTCTTTGTATAATTATGTCCGTCTGTTTTTATTTAGTTATGTATTGTCAGGCATCAATTATTGAAATAATTTAAAAAGATTATATTAAGGTTTCTTTTAATCCTTGAACAAAATAATACATAAAAAAAGGATGACATGGATAGAAAAAGGATGACAGTGGGGACTGTGGGGAGGAAGTGCTTTATTTTTCACACTTTAATATTTGGATGATTTTATGGAATATGTAAGATTATTTGAAAATCAATAAAAAAATTGAAAAAGACATAGTAAGCTCTTCAGGAGGTCGAGCTATCTCCTGGACTGTCCCCTGGACTCTTTGGGTGAGAGGAGGATGCCTGTCAGAACCAAGCTGACATCCATCCTGGACATCAACCTCTCCCTCCCTACATAAGACTGTGGAACACTGAGCAGCTCCTTCAGCAGCAGACTTATACACTCAGTGTTATAAAGAGAGAGAAATAGCTATGTCCTTCATCCTCACTGCTCTCAGACTTTTTAACAGTAAACCGTAAAACTTAAAGGGCATCCGAAACATAAAATACACAGCATTCATTCAATTCATAGATTCTGCAAACCACAAATGTGGATTTTCTAATCTTTAATTTGTGTTTTCTTTCCCTGAGGATGAATGAAGTACCTATCTATCTATCTATCTATCTATCTATCTATCTATCTATCTATCTATCTATCTATCTATCTATCTATCTATCTACCTATCTATTTTAACTCTAATATTAATATTTTTATGCAACTGTACCCTTTACTTTTTTGAAGTTCTATCTTCTGTTTATGGACAAAATTTACCTGTAAAAAGTGCTTTAAGAGGGAAAGTGCCATTATTCCCCTCATTTACCTCGGCATGTGTATTGGGTGGCCAGAATCAGCAAATCATTAAGTGAATGAATTGAATAAAAGATACTCGAAGATAATGCTGATTTTCACAGCATTAATTTATTCAACTAACTACTTTAAGTGTGTCACATAATATGTGAACTGCACTTTTCTTTGTTTCAGAATTATCTCTGCACCCGAGTCTTCACATTATTTTGGGAGGACCATTAAAAAAATCACCTTATAACAAGAGCTCCCTAGATTTTTATTTTTTTTTTCTATCTCCCTTCAATTTTTCCTTTCAATCCCGGGAAATTTGGAACGATGTGTTGTTCTGTAAATTAGGAATTTACATAATATGCAATTTAAAGCTTACCCCTTTTTCCAATATATTAATGTGAGCAATTTTCAACTTAAAAATGACCTCCCATTCATAGCGAAGTAAAAGCCTGGTGCAATAAATTATTCATCTGCTAGTGGCAGAATAGATCCATTTTTGTCCCTGATTATTACTGGATTTAAGGTCGGAATACAAAATGCATATATAATATAAATGAAAACTTTTGTGCTTCAATAAATAAAACGTTAATTGATGAAAAAATGTACCAGCTTGTTGTAAGAGTTCCTCAGAGGTTCCAGTCAAATCAGATATTAACTGTGTGATCATAGGTAATGGTCTCTGCATGGGGATGGGCTTTCACAGTGAGGTTGATTTCATGACCTGCAATCATGGAGAAAACTTATATTAAAGCGTCTCTGATCGGAGATGATTATGTTGGTGGATTTGGACTAATTTGTTTGAAGCATGATCTGTTTGGAGCACACGTCAAGTGAACTTTTACTTGATCAAACTTCTCTCCAAATCTAATTTGGATTTCTACATGAAGTTACTGGGTTTGAGTTCACCTCCGCCTGCACCTTTCAGTGTGGAGTTTGCATGTTCTCTATGTGCCTCTGGGTTCTCTCCAGGTACTACGGCTTTCTCCCACAGCACAAAAACAAGTTGTATAGGTTTATCGGTGACTTTAAATGAGTGAATGTGAGCCGGAATGTATGTTTGTTTCTGTGTGTCGGTACTTTGATGAACTGACAACTCATCCACGGTGTACCACGCCACCCACCCACCCAATGTCAACTCGGATAGGCTAAACATGTTGTTAACATGTTAAATGTTACCATTTATGAAAAAGTAACATCTGTGAGAAAAATAAATCCTCCCATGTGATGCAAATACTTGAAAACTATGAACATTCTATTTTTTTTTTCAGTCCGACAATGAGACACAACTGGAGGTAGAGCACAGGCAAAGGTGTTGGAAAATTATTATTATGTAATTATGCACTCCTGATTTTCATGAAATAACTCACAAATGTTGGCCCAGGTTTTAGTATCAAGTTTTATGATTATATAAACCATCCCCTTATCTCCCAGGCATCGTCATCTGGAATCCTTACTTTTGTCAAGCTAAAAAACACAACATAAAAATAACGCTCACTGGCTGTAGGAAAGAACAATGTAACGAACTTTAACACAGACCTCAATGGGCTGACAATGTTAGAAATTTACTATAAAAAAAAAAGACATAGCAAGATGATATTTTTTATCCTTCAGCCTTGACTTTAATGCTAAAAGGAGGGGCATAAATGCCATCTAAGCAGCTGGGTCCCAACAGTTGGGCTAAAATTATTTTAAGGAAACTCTCTGCTGTCCGACATTAACGTACAGCAGAACTACATTAGTCGAAAGATGTTTTTTATATATATGTATATATGTTCTGTGTTGACTAAAGGCTCCTCGACAGTCTTTAATTTAATCTTCGATTTAACCTGGCATATGTTGTTGGCCCAGACAACTAGGGTATATCCGGGAAAAGTCCCCAATCCCCTACATTGTACAAGCGATTCCTCCGATTTAACTCCACATATTAAATGTCTTATGTTACGTCCATAGTATTTTTGTAAAAAAAAAATTTAAAATAAGAACTTCCACAAAGCGAGTAAAATATAATCAATTAAAGTAAAATATGAAACATACTGGATAGATCTTCTCGAGTCGATTCCTATCCACCAAATTTAAACTAAATCAGTGATTTGGTCTTTATCTCCAAAAAACATTTAGCCTCATTCACCAACCATTCTTACGAAGAAATTCTTCTTAAACCTCACTTATGCAGTTTTAAAGGAGGTTCTGGCGTTTGCAAGTGTTTTTTTGTTTTGGATTTGGTCTTAGGTAAGAAGAGAATTTAGGAACACTCTTACCAACACTATTACCAACATTTGGTTGATCCCATTTTTGTGACGAACATTCGGTTATTGAGTTTTCTTCAAATCCTGTATATATCCTGTACTATAATGTTGTATGGTACAGGATTTAAATAACAATAATATTTTTCTATTAATAATGATTAATAATAATAATAATCATTTGAATTATTTTACCAAGCAACCATGGTATTTTAAACGCTTTATAAAGACTTAGTGTTCAATTTCATCAGAGAATAACTGACACTACTAAATAAGACAGCCTGTTTGCTTTCCACTTGCTGGAACAACATCTCCACTTCGGAACTGCTACCATCTTTTTCTGCGTTACGAGTCCATAGCTGCTCTGGACTACTCTAAACTTTCTGTAGAGTAAAACAGAGTAGTGTAACACGATGTATACAAGATAGATCTCATCGAGTGGATTCATATGCACCAAAACGTTTGCCGATAAATCCCAG
Organism: Lophius piscatorius; assembly: GCA_009660295.1. Classification (NCBI taxonomy): domain Eukaryota; kingdom Metazoa; phylum Chordata; class Actinopteri; order Lophiiformes; family Lophiidae; genus Lophius; species Lophius piscatorius. The sequence goes on from VRLP01004586.1 coordinate 37,853, forward strand.
ACTATTCTGGTATATAATAAGCTGCTTATATCCATTGGTTATTGTTAACTACCTTGAGTTCAATACCCAAAATGAACTTAAAATGGCTCCACGGCTATCGGGTATGTTTGCATAAACGCTATAGACAGGTAAGACCTAAAAATATTTATTTTCAGAATCAGTACCATTATAACGCTGAAACTTTTATTTTCCTCCATATAATTGTGATAAAACTGGTTCAGAACATTTGGAACGCTATATAAACATGTCACCCAGTCAATTAAGACAGAGTTCTGGAGAATGCGTGCAGAACATGAAGGCATATTCAAGACGGAAAACATCTTATACCTGCAACCAGAACGTGGTCGCTCAGTCAATAACTGCTGGTTTATGATGATTGGTTTTCCGGAAAGTAAATTGCAGGGAGGTTATTGACTCTTTTGTGACAATTGTACCGCAATTTTCCCTACCACAATTCAATGGGCCAATGGAGCGTTCTTCCCTTATCTCACTGAAACCTGGTTAGACTTTGTGAGAGATGTTTCCCCTCCTCCATCGAGTTCTTTTTCAGCCATGAAGATAACCCTCTGCCCCACACCCACTTCCGCCTAATCTCAACGACTGAAGTGTATATCTCTTAGAGCAGAATCTACTGCTTATAAAACAAGAACATAGAGCACAAAAGGGCAGATGCATGCTTATATTTTAACGTACCCTGCACTGTTGCCACAGACATAATATATTTTCAAGACGAAAGGGGCTTCTGCAAGATTCCTAGAGTGCACAAATTCAAAGACTGAGGTGAAAAGGAATGCACGCTGTTACGGTCTGAGTCTTTCATGGAATGACTCACAGAAAAATCAAAAGCCCGGCCGAACGCTAGAGTGAGATTACCAAACAATTACCTGACATAATAAGTGGTCGGAATCTGCTGAGACGGGAACAGATGCTGCTAAATGGGAAGCATTTGGTTGACATTTTCCTTTGACTCCCTTGGTGTGCCGAGACGCAATCCGTGGAGGAGACCACACACAGCTCAAGGTAATGTAATAACACTCACAGCCCGGTCACAATCACATTTCCTTGCTTTGCCATGTATGTATTCTCTTTCAGCCTCCCATTCCGGCTTGCCAGCTATCTTCACAAAATCTCTCAGTCTGTTTTGTGACAGTGACAGTGTGGCTCATATCAAAACACTAAACCCATTGAAGACAGCATCAATATCTTAGTATCAAAGGTATAGCTTGAGTCCCTGTTGTTCCTCTCCCAGTGAGCCCATCAAGATGAAAAGGTCATAAAAGTGCAGTGAGGATTACTGTATCGTCCGAGGTTATCTCTGGGCTAGACGACTTCTGAGGTCAAGGCACAATAAAGGTGACAATATGGTTGTGGCTGTTTGAAGCATGGAGACAAGTAGAAATGCATCAGTTGGGGATTATTACCTATGGTTTAAATCTGATGTTGACAAGCTGATGTGAGATCTCAGCCCTAACACAATCAGCGCTGATTCCCAGGTGAGTCAGAGAGTGCTAAATAGAATCAAAACCTCATTTGACTCTGCCTATTCGACAAATAATGACTGCTTGATCCCCAGACATTTCCCCTTGGGTTACCCTGAGCTAAGCATTCACAGACTTGAGTAAAGTATATTAAAAACCAATGGAAATATTGCCTCAGATTTCCTACAGTCATCCATATCTACCACAGGATTAACTGCATCCAGTTTTATACAAACGGTATAAAAAATCTTTATACCGCCATAGACTTTAGTGCGAGGACTATCCCTATTGATTTTTGGAAAGGTCAGTTGATGGTTCCAACACTCCCAAGGGGGGCTTTAGCTCCAAAAATTTTGGAACTATAATTTCTCAACCATTGTTCTGATTCGGTCCAAATTTGGTGCATACGAATCAGCTTGAGTAGATTTACCTTATATCCATTGTGTTTTATTCTATTCAATCTTATTTTACTCACTAGGGGTAGCATTTTACAAAACTCTTGTGTTGAATAGCTAATACTATCCTACATTGGATCATATGCGTTTTAACCACTTAAAAGAGACTTTCCAGCAAGAATGTATTCATCATCTTCTCCCTTGATAGCTTTAAAGGTAAAATATTTCTTCATAATCCTTCTGCCAGTTCAACCTATAAATATGAAAATCCATTAGAGCCAGTGTTGGGTTCCGTCTGTCTATTGCAGCCAAACACAGTTGTCTGAATGGAAGAGGACCTGACCCCTTTGGACATATCAAAGACCTTTTCTAAACTAATGTTAATGTATTTATGTTATCTGCTGAAAATATTCATATTCATAGTTATAAATAATATATCCCATTTATTCAAACAGTTACCGCCAAATTTTAATACAGTGCACTTTTAAGAGGGCCGTTACTCTGTCCATTGTGAGATATGTAACAATAACAAGATGTTTTCAGAATCAAATGAAAGAATCATTGGAGAAACATTGCAAAAGTTAGATATGCAAAAATCAAAATGTCGTCTTTTTAACTATTAACAAAAAGGTGTACTTTTTCTCAGTACAGAAATTAACATGTTTATTCAACCGTGTTTGACTACATAATTAGCATACCCTTAAAATGGAGTGATTATTATGCAATGCTGCTTTTAGGATCTGCTTGAGTCTTGAAATGAAATGAAATTGAGTTTTGAATACGGGCAAATAATTAGACCTTAAACCGGCAGCCTGGAAAAAAAGCAGATAACTTAATTAGATTGTTAGATAATGAATGGAATGTGAAATGACGCCGTACAAATTACATCGAGGATCTTTTGTCAGAAATGATCATGCACCTGCTTTGTAGAGTCCATGATGTGGCCGGCATTGTTATAATCATGGGTGAAATGACACTGCATGCCCTCAGAGGCTGCATTACAGCGGTATTATGGATAATGGCGCTAAACTAAATTAGTCATGGGTGAGATGGTGGGGCGCTTTGAAATGGTTCTTTAAAAGAACCCTTTTAATCTTAGCTCCTAATTCAGTCGCTCGCTGTACTGACAATTAAATGAGAATGGAATTGCAGGTCTGTGGATGACACACCACCACTTCCAGGCATTCATTTTTGCAATGACAAAAAACTATCTGTTAAAATCCATGTTGATCTTTTAAAAAATGACCCATGGGATTTAAAATGTGGCCCTTGGCTGAACTGTCCTACAGAAACAGAGAGGAAAAGGGAGAGCGAGTGAGATACTTGGACAGTTACATCACAAGCTTGTGAAAGGATATCTTCCTCCCTCTCAAATAAAAATCAGACGGAGCTCAATAAATATGTATCATTAAATGCCAAAATCATAGCTTCTAATTATTAGAAAAAAGAGGGAGGGTGAAATTCTGAAATTTATCTCCATCCTTTATCTTTCATGATATCTTCTCATCCTTATCTTGAGATATGTGTGGTGCACTGTAGCGAGGGGTTTACTGCATTGATTGCCTGAAGGTTGCAGAGTGCACTGCATCAAGTGGTACAGACTGGGACTGTGGTGAGTAAAAAGAAGAAGAACTATTGATTCAACTCTGCAAGCTGGGTATACATAAGCCAGAGAGCTAATTATGATCAATTCATTTTTTTCATAAGACTTGTCTGCATATGCTCACCCAGAATATGCATTGAGTAATTTTTTGAGAACAAAATGAGGCAAGAACGCTCAGAGGAAACCAAAATCATTAACCCATTGAGAGCTGGGTTCTAAATAACACCCCAAAAAAAAATGAAAAGCTGAAATGACCGCCTGAACCAACTTCTTTTAATTTCTTTAGGACGACTCAAAATTTGTCTCATAAGTGTGTTTGAACCCCCCATGCCTGATAATGTGTGTACTCATGACAATCAACAATTTCTAGAGCAGATGTGACACAAAGGACTTCTTATAGGAGCTAAATGCAGCTCTAGATGCCCTTCCTGGACCCTCATGTCCAAAAATCATTCTGGAACTGCATGTGGTGCGGAGACTGTTTACACACATTTTTCCCAGGAAGGCCATAAGACCAGACGTCTGGGTTCTCTAGGGTCTGACTATGGGAAGTACCGGCAGTCAGGGTAGGTACCAGCAGGTAATTTTGTAAGGATCAAGTAGGTGTTCCTCCTGTTCCACGTCACACAAAGGAGCTGATACTGGTCCTGCTGCTGATTTCTTGCTCTTCCGTCCAGCTCTCCTACAGTAACGGTCGGTCTCCTGGTATCTCAACCATGCTCCAGAGACTGGCCTGAGAAGTACATCAAGCCTTCTTAAGATGGCACATATCCATCCTGGAGGAGCTGGACTAGCTGTGGAACCTGAATGCACTGCAGGTAACATATCATGCTAGCAGTAGTGATAAGGTGAAACAGAATCACAGTCACTGACACTTCCTGACAGGACAGATCCAGATCCAAGAGGTTTACACGACTCTGTTTTACTGTGATGATAAAATTTTCCCTTAGCAGTGTAAGTTCCGCTCCTACATCAGCTAGCCACACATTTATATTATGAATGATCTCGTAAGCCATTGTTCCATTGCGAGTTTGTCCAGGCTGCGATAGGTAGTCCTCCCAAATGAGGGATGGATTATTGTCATTTATAATCGTTGTGTAATTGGTATGTCTGAAAGCAACAGGTGACCTACCAGGCTTAATTCTTTATATTGTTTCCTTTAGGTATTATTTAGAATCATAGAGATAAGATGGTAAAATGAAAGCAACATTTTTTTTTGGTCCCTTTCTGATGCTATACGTCACACAGAAGAGCCAATACAGAGACGCAGCTTTTAGGAGTGCTCTGATCATGAAAGGTCAACTGTCTAGGAGGTTGTAGTGGCTCACAATGACATTTATCAACCATTTTGTATTCAGAAGACCAATCTAGAATGCCTGGGCAGAGTTAATTTACTTTCTTTTTAAGTAAGTCAATAAACATTATTAACCATTGTGTCTCAATAGGGACGTTACTGTGTTTTGTCTTACTGAACTTACTTACTGAGTCAGGGACACCTCGCCTTTCCTCAATATAGTTTAAATGAGGAAAGCTGGTGCTTGAGCACCTCACACAATATTCACCTTTTCACGTGTAAGAACTTTAATGTTAGCAATTACTGTTTATTTGTCTGAATTTATTAACTTTTTTTTTTTATTGAAGTACAGTGTGTTTGGCAGTTGTACATTATTTTATTTGTTTATTTACAACTGTGTGACGCCAAACGATCTCTCAACCACTTGCGATGAAGCGAGGAACTGATGAAGCCTCTTTGACGAGAGGTGAAACGTATTCAGGCCAAAGCAGATGTCCGGTTGCTTGGATTCAACCCAAAAGGATCTCCATGATCTGGATGAATGATTCTACACTTAAACTGTTGTTGATTTTTGGGAAAGTTTGCTGCAGATTTGTAAATATTTATTGATTTTTTTCTGAACGAGCCCAAATATAGTTGATATGAGGAAAGCTGGTGTTCTTCAGCACCTCAAACAATATTCCATTTTCAAGGTTTTAACATAATTCCCATCAACTTTGGAAAGGTTATCTATTTTTGGGGGGAATAGCATGTTAAGGACAAATATATCTCCATCGCAACCCATTAAAATTTTAATTGTTCTGTTTCATTTCGGCATTTTCAAAATGGTTGTATGTTTCTACATGTTGTGGCACATGGTAAATATGCATTCTATCCTAACTCCTAAAATTAAAAAAAAGTTTAAAGTAAAGATGTTAAAATTTAAACTAAAATAACATTTAATGTGTAAAAAAGCATTTTTATGTAATATATACATTTTTATTTTATTTTCTGTCATATTTGAATTTTATTTCAACAAACTCTTTCAGTTTGTTGATAACAGTTGTACAAAATGTAAAAATCCATTTAAATCAGTGTTATTTCTAATCATTAAAATAACCTACACTGCTAAGTACAAAAATATTATCTCAGAATTTAGTGAATGGAAAATAGCATTTCTTTTCTTCTTAGTCATTTAAAATATAACTGTAATTTGCAAATAAAGTGGTATTTGGAGGGTTAAAATTCTGGAAGTAAATTCATGTTTGATAATTATGGTCAGAACTGATGTCATTAAGAAGCATTAAGTCAGTACAATTGTAGAATAATATATATATGTATAAACATTTTACGTACATATTCAAGAGTACAGCTTTAATATCCAAAACTACACAGCCGATGCTGTCATTTGGTTGTATCAAACTAAGATTTCTCATACAATATTGATAAGGTTACGCTGTTCAAAACATCAACACATATGTAATACACCTGTACACCTGTAATAACCCACCACGACCATAAATTCTCTTCATGCGTAGAAGCTCTTACAATAGTTTGGGTCAGGGCGTTAGATACTTTATAAAATTGGAGGCATTAATGGCTGTCCTTGTTTCATCTACTGACCTTTAAACATTCTGAATCTGAGGCTGGGATGAGACACAATTATGAAATTGTTCAGGGGTTAGTAGTGCAGCTGCTAGCAGCATCATCACACAAGAAGGTGATGTTTGACCACCAAGATAATCATGTATTATCTTGAGATGCATCATCAGAGCATTACATCTGGGGGCTAATGCAGCACAAAACATCAAAGCAGGTGATTAGTGAAAAAAGGCCAAGCTAAATTGATCAAATGCATTAGCACAGTGGTCATCACTCCTAAAAGACCAAAGTCTTTAAATTAATAATAAACATACATCCATCCTTCCATATTCTTCCGCTTATCCGGGGCTGGAAAACAACCATAAGGCATTGGCATGTTTATACGCTGACACCGACTCGCCAGTGGAGGAGGGTGCCGAGGGGGGAGACTTGGCAGGCAGACAGGAAGGATGGCAGGCGTCCTGGAGGTCAGACAGGCTGGCAGGCGGAGGTTTTAACCTCTCTATCTCTTCTTCCTCTTTTCTCAACCAGCCTAGGCCTCTCTTCCTCCATCTCCCCGGTTACAGTGTTGCCCCCTGAACCGCTAGTCCTGGCCATTTTGACCCAGTGGAACTCACACCCCTGCAGCTCAGCATGAAGCAGTCCCATTTCCCCGGTCCGACTCTGATCGTCACACTAACAGCCAACAGAAGCATTCGCCTGCACTTATTCAGCTGTAGCCGCTCAGAGGGGGTCCGTTGCCTTTTTCCTCCCAATTGAAGATGCCCAGCATGAACATCCCACTTCTCCCACCCGGCCCTGATTATCTTGGATAATATGCAGTCACAGCATCACTCTGACTACGAGAATGTTTTGCATGATTTAGAATGAAACGGTGCACTCAGTAGTTTGTCCCACTGCAGTTCACACTGTGCTTCACAAAAATACAATTAAAACTGTCAGAAACAAGTGATTGTTAAAAGTAAAAGTATTACTCAATATTACTTATAAATTCCACACCTGTGGGGTTTTTTTGCCTTTTATTTTTTATTTATTTATTATTTTATTGATGAAAGGATTACATTTCATTTTATGCCTCGAGAGACCACAAATTATCTGAGATAAACTTATTATTATTATTAATTACGTTACTTTTGTATTATGTTATTTATATTTATTACGGTTATAAAATAACAAAAAAAACAAAGTTGGCAGCATTATTTAGTAATTATATAATAATAAACATTTGTGGACGTTATATCGCAATGGTAGATATTTGCCTATATTGGTACACTAAAGGTGATCTCGGTTATAATATGTCAGGCTTTCCAAAGTAGTCTTTTTAGAGAGAAGCAACATAAAATTCTATTGATGCATCTGAATTCCACACCAAGACCAGTGCCAGTTCAGTGTTTACCATTTAAGGCTCTGGTACCTGCTCTCTCCCCACATGATTTCTCAGAGCTATACAAAGCTTTTTCTGAAAAAAAAGCAAGCTTATTCTGCTGGGCAGGAGTAAACACCCCTGGGCCCGTCAGTCACGGCCACAATCCCCTTCCTCCTTGCAGTGATTACTGTGAAAAACCTTCATGCCCCTTCTGACGTTCCAAACGCTCCCATTTGCCAAGATTTGTGGATGTGAACCAAACACTACACTCTCCCCTAATTCAGAATCTGCCCTCCCACCGGGAGCCGTGCTTGCGGAGAGTACCTGCTGTCACAACATCGAAAGCGAAGGTAGGACGTGCCCAACCTGAATTCAAAGCGATGCCAAATTTGAGGTTGGCTGACTCAGTCAGTACAAATTCTAATTCAATTATTCAGATAAAAATTAATTTATTTTCATTTCATCTTATATACTAGGCATACATTTATTCAGTTCATTTATAATGTGAATTACAATGATAAAAGGTGAAAAAGAATCATAATAATCTAAGAGATTTACATATTAGTGTCAAATGTAAATCTGTTTACATCAATGTTCCTGCAGTATAAAAACATAGTACATATCTGAATGTATGGAGGGGTAATATATACAATATACTTGTTTTCCTGTTTTGTGCAGTTTTTTCTCTTGAAAGAGATTGACTACACCAGATTTGTAAACTGGGATCCCCACAAGGTCCAGATATATTGGCCTTTTTCCACTCCATTAGTTTGATGTGAGCAATTAACGTTCACCCATTTGTCATGCGCTGCTAGTTGACACAACGTTAAATGAATAAAGAAAAAACACAAAGTTAAATGTTTCAAATACTATACACTATATATTCCAATGCAAACAACTCAAAATAAATATACAACACTTTGATATGAAACCATCAACCATCCAACCATGTTTACATTTTTCTCGCCATACAATAAAGAAAAAAAAAGAGAATTTTCACTATGTTGTACTGTGTATGATTTTATGTGATTAATAAAGAATAAACTCAACCCATGCTGCCGTCCCCGACAGGAAGAGTATATCCATATACATCTCCAATCCCCTTCGTCACTCAAGGGAGTCACTCCTCCCATGGCACCTCTCCCGACTCCCTTAGTGACATCCCAACCTACTTCGCTCGCCAGTGCTCCAGTCCCAGATCCTGACCCCGACTCTGGCTTTGTGCTCCCCTGTGATCTCCACTCTAGCTCTGTGCTCCCAAGTGACCCCGACTCTGGCTCTGTGCTCCCCAGTGACCCCGACTCTAGCTCTGTGCCCCATCTCACCCCGAAATTAACTCTGTGCTCCCTAGTACTCTAATCTCTGACCCAGATCCAGACTCTGTGGTCTCCAGTTCCCCCTAACCACCTCCCGGCCCTTGAATGCACCTTGC